>PVIR01039401.1:0-13952 GCA_004026965.1 Petromus typicus
TGCTGAATAATATGATCAGTGAGTTTTTAAAAACCTCTTCATGAATTTAGAGAGCTTTTATCATGTAAGTGCTAATAGAAAATGCAAAAACCAAAAGTACATACCTAGATTGAAATAATTTTTAAAAATTGTAGCTAATGCCAAAAGAAAGTGCATACACTACAAATGATTTCTACTTTACCTCTATTTTGTTCCTTCAGATTTAATGTTGCAGTGTGAAAAACTTATCATTTGGGGTTAGATACATTCTTTTGTGAAGGGTATGGAATCAGATTTAAAGAAAATACAGTGTCAACAGGATTAGGTGTTGCTAATTAAGCTCACAAAAATATTTGCTCTTAACGTTTATATTCTTAAAGCTTACCCAAAGTGCAACTTGTAGTCAGGTGTGTGTGTGTGTGTGTGTGTGTGTGTGTGTGTGTGTGTGTGTGTGCTAGGACATAACATTTCCTAGTTCATTTTAAATAATACATTCTTTTTCGAATAACTTTTACATCTATCACATTTACTTTTTAAATTTTTTTGCATAAAAGCAAGCTTTCCCCTTGGTCTGGCTATTGTCCCTTCCATCATGCCCTTTATACCATTGCTGTTTTGTCTTTTATTGAGCTTAGAACGGAACAGTCACGCTTGTATTCACCCTTGAAATTGCTTCTTGAGAAAGTATGCCTCAAGAACATGCATCTTCACATTTAATTTTGTGTGATACATTATCCAAGAGAGATCCTACTGATTATCCAAAAAAAAAAATGAAATTTCCTGCAACTTTTAAGTGCCATCTACATCCTGCCTCATCTGATAGTATTTCACTACCAAAGGTGACAGCAGCCAGGACTGTGGTATTCATTTCTTCTCCGTTCAACTGAATGCTTAGGTTTTTTTTTTTTTGAGGAGAGACAATCATGTTGGAAATTTTTGTCTCTTTCTGATAAAAGTAAATTACCATATGCTCCAATGGAGAGAAAAAAAATGAAGGTAGGCCAAGACTGGGTACCTGTGCCCCTGTCAAAACAACCATTTACATGTATTTTTCCCCTAGAAAAATTGGGTGCTGCAGTTTTAACAAATAATTTGAGAAAAAGCATTGTGATATGTGAGAAAGACTTTCAGATTTGATATCCAGAGCAAAATCATGGCGACATGAGATTTTAATGTCAATTCTAATTTAAGTATTCCACATGGACAGTGCTGATTTGTAGCTATGATTTGTGAAGATGTGCTTCATTAAAATCCTATTTCTCTTCTGCATAAAATGGATTGCAAGTCAGGACGGAGGCACTAAATACAGCTAATTTCAGGAACGAGCATGTTGCTTGCTCCACAAGTTTGAAAATGAGACACAATTTGTGAATCGTTCTATTTTTAGCACATGCGTGTCTTTGCCATTGCTCTGGAAAAGGCCCAGTTTCTCGATGCCTTCATGGAAAGTCCTCCAAATAATTTACTAAAGTGCAGTTAATGGTGATGAGTATGCCTTCTAGGAATGTGTGAATCTTTTTAGTAAAATAAAGCTTTCGCTATATTTTTCTGCCTTTCTTTTTTATTCCTATAAAGTTGTTATTTTTCAGATCATAGACTAGCTCAAAGCCACATTGGTGACCTAAGAGAAAAGTGCTTAAGAATTATTCTAGTGATATTTTATTTACTGATTAATTTCCCATTGTGTTGACTTTTGGCAAAAGCCATAATGGAGTTTGCAAATCAATGTGTCTGAGTTGATTGCTGTATGCAACAAAGGATTTATTCTTTGTGTTCCTGAGAGTAACTCACTCCATGAATGGACAATTTCATGTGTTAAAAAGGAAAAACTGTTGACTACTAAAGCTGAAATGAGAATCTATGTTTCACTGGAGAAAAGTAAGATTCTGTGTTCTTTGGAGAGAGTCTGATGTTTCCAAGACATGTGCAGGTACGTGTATGGGCCAGAGAAGGCATTTGGGAAACCAACTTCCAGGGACTGTTTCAACAATTTGGAAAACACGAGTACATGAGTAAATTGCCTGATTCTGCTGACAAAGTAGAGTTTATGTGCACACAGCGTAGAGAGCTGGCCCGTGTACACTTGCCAGCCAGATGGCGTGAGACAGTTTGTCAGCAATGTGTCCTTAGATGATGACTTTATTAGTCTTCTTGGCCAAGACGACTGCTTGCACAGCATGGCCCCAGTGGAGACAGAGATAAAAAGCACGGCTTTTAAAGAACCAAAGAGGAGCAAAGGATTTAGTTAGGTGCAGATCTAGTGACTAAATTCACCAGCAGTTAAAAAGGATTAGGATCTAGTTTATGCACTGAGGTGTATGTGTGTGTGTGTGTGTGTGTGTGTGTGTGTGTGTGTGTGTGTGTGTGTCTTTTCCCTAAAAAATACAAACCCACCTGACTGACCTGGGCTATAAAAGAAGAATTTTTTTTCATTTTGTAATAAAAATAAGGGAAGAGTCTGTGCTATGCCATTATGTATTTAATAGGAGTATTGGCTGATTGTGTTTAGATTCCTGAGTACCAATGGTGTTCAGAAAAGTTCTCGCTTTCATAGGTATTTTTCTTTTCTAAATTATTCAAAAAATGTTTATCTTCCACAATAGTATTATTTTCCAATATAAATTTAAATAAAGCCAGTGAAGAAGATCTGTTGGCATAATTGTATTTATATACTTTTTGATCCAGAAAAATATATGATTTTGCTAAAAAATATAATAATTTTTAGCATTCAGATATTTCTCTGGTTTAGATTCTTAAACTGTTATGTGCCAAATGCATTATTAATGATAGGGCTGAACTTTGCTCAGCAGTTTTTGGAGCTTTTTTCTCTGAAAGTGATTTGATTATATTGTATTATGTCCCCTTGGATTTAGGGGCTTTTATACTCCATATTGCCTAAAATATTCATACCTTTTTCTTTTTGACTCCTTAGCCAAATTTTTGTAAGAATATGTAAATGATAGACTACTACTAAATATACTTCCTTGAAACTTATGATCAATAAGCAAAAATAAATCTTTGTAAAAGTTTGTGACACACTAAAGGGAAGTGGTAGAAGAGATCCTGTGAGAAGGTTTGCTCTGTCATGCAGAAATACCTTCTAGTAAAATGTTGCACTTGAGTTTCTTCCTCAATGCTACTCACAGTCCTCACTTTGGTAATGGAAATATATAGCTAGACATCTGAGTAATTGGAAGTGCAATAAAGATTTATTTTTTGGTAAATGTCTAATTACCCCCAAATTTACTGCTTTAAATAAATTAACTATTGTATTTATTCATAACTTTGCCATGTGAACAAGGCTCAGTGGCTTCTTCTTCAAGTTTCGCCAGTCAGTGGTAAGTGTCTTTTGTCCAATGCAGGTTACAAAGACTTTCTCTCAGCTGTCACGTGGGAAAGGCTGAGAGTATGGCATATTCTGTGTGGTCCCAGCAGCTACTTTTCTCTGGATGACTTATCAATATGTCTCTTCAGCCAGATACCCAGAATGCTTTTCTGTTGTTTCAGAGATGCCCAAGCATAAAAGCAGAAGGTTTCAATTCTTAAGTTTAAAATTAGCAACTGTTAATTTAATTGCATTATTTTCATTAGAAGGAGTCACAGGACAACCTGAACTCACACCTGAGTTACACTAAGGTATTAATTGTAAATCGTGGTTTACCACGAGCTACAGTAGGCAATGACACTAATAGCAATACAATGTTTATAGTACTATTCCTTGTTCTGCTATAAATTTGGAATGCTAATATTACAGAAAATGTGCTATACATGGTGTAACTACTTTTATAGTAGAAGTATCTAAGTACTTCTTGATACTTGGTATTCTACTTGGTATCTAAGTTGTGAAATTTCATTCTGTTTTGATAGTTGCCCAGTTTTTACTATTTAACAGTAGGTAGAAATAGAAAAATAGATGAAATGGACCAAAAAAAATTATTCCTCTAGAAATTAGTGTAAATCATTGGGAAAAAATTTTTTTAAATAGAATATCTCATCAACTGCTATGTTTTATTAAATTAGAGGCTATATGTGTCTTCTAATTTATTCTGTTTGATAATAACAAGCTTATTAAAACAAGAAAACATGTCTAGACAAACACATTGGAATAACAAAAAAATTGAAAATGTTTATTAACACTGCAAGAATGGGTTTCTACAGAAGTACTCCCTTTGGCAACCAACAAAACTGTTGATTACTATATGGTAAACAAATATAATTATTATGAATATCTTATTTCCATTTCAGTTTGGCTGAAAACAAAAACATTTTCTCTGTAGTGTGATGACTATTTATCTGTATTTACAAAACTATTCATCTTCCAGAAGGAGTGCAACTGTAATTTTTGATAAAGAACATAAAATACTGTTATTTATAACATACAGAGTATAAACATCAGTATAAAATCAAATATTAGAATACAAAAAGAAAAACATATTTTAGTAGGAATGCACAAGAAAAATGTCAATATTTAATTCATAGGAGAAGAAATACAAGAGGCTATAAATAGAGAAAAATATTTAACCTCTTTAAAAATAAATAAATGCAGAAAATGCTCAAAGTAAAATAGGGTGAAGGGGGAAAAATAATAAGATTATAACAAAAAAGAAAGAAAACAAATTTTATGGATATGGGGGGGCAGTAGGGTGGGTAGGGCTATGGGAAAAAATGAGAATTAAGTTGTGTCTTATACTGGTACAAATGCCCATTGTGGAGTGCAATCATGATGCGTGTATGTAATGTACCAATAAAGATTAAAAAAAATAAAGAAGTTCAGTTGAAACAGTAAAGGGATGCAATTTACCATCTGTCAGATTAACAAAGACTTTGAGAAATAGGTGTGTGTACTTTTGGTAGGATTGTATATGTAGTTTTTCAGAAATCAAATTCAAATTCAAAACATGCACCAAAAGTTTCTCTTAATTCAGGTGGGGGAATATGTCATAAAAACCTCTCTTTTTGTTTTTAACTACAATTGTTGTATTTAGTTCTAGAAGTTCTATGTACCCGTTCTTTTTTGAATCATTATGTTTCATTGTTTCTCATTAATTGATACAATTTTAAATTTTTCTCACTTATTTGGACATAAAGATAATTGTCCTTTAACCCTTTCCATGAATATTAATATTTATACATTTTCAAGTGTTCTTTTGTCTTATTTCATTTTCTTCTAGTTTTAGTTCAAGTTTCCTTAGTTATAATGCTTTTAACTTTGCTTTGTTTCTTTTTTCTTATGAGATCATCATTATAATGATAAAATTGTTTGAATTCTGAGTCCTAATAAAAAAGCTGGAGGAATTTTATCTTGCTTTGTCAAACATCTGGATCAATACTTAGAAGAAACATTTAAAAGTAAATACATGGCTAAAAGTCCAGTTGTCAGTTTGGTGTGACTTTAGACCCAAATCTGCATAAGGAACAGAAAACAGTTGTATCTAGGCTGCTTAACATGGAAGGAACTGTCCCTTGCAGTCCCCAGGTCTCCAGGTGTCCAGAGATGACTGCGTTTTGACCTGAGAGTGTATGTATCCTTGGAAGCCTTAGATCTAAGGGACACAGTCTCTCAGTTTCTCTCCCCACTTTGGGACACTTCTGGCACTTAATTCTATTCTTCACACTCTGTAAATATATCAAAGCAAAAGCTCATTCATTCCCTTTGGCAGATGCGATCAAGTGAAGTTTAAGGTTCTCATTGATCAGTCAGGTCCAAATATCACCTAGATTTCAACTTGGGCATTGTTATGGATTCTCATCACCATGCTGTGTAACCAACAGCTACAGGTGTTGACATGTAGAATGAGAAGCACACATTGCTCACGTGCCTGGGATGAGGCTGTCATCGGGAAGGGGCTGTTGAACTATATGGGTGCAGACTGGCTTTTAGCATGGCCTTAGCTGGCATAACTACTGATCTGACTCTGGCCTCATGGCTCACATCTTTGGATTATAGATATAGGACAACCTGAACCTGGTCCTCTTATCCTGATCACAGAGCACAGGAGTCAGCTAATCCCATCTTCATGGAGCTCATCCAATCATGCTAGCATCTGTCAAGCTACTGTCTGCAGTCTTCTTGTTAAGGTCTTGTTGGCCCAAAGCAGCCACGAGGTGAACCCAGAACTGGAGTGAGAGTCACTACATGGCAGAGGGCATGAATACAGTTTGCACTGAGAAATCTTCTTTACCAGTGGTAATTTTTTACCATTGTGTCAGGCCCTTGATGAAATCAAGATGTTTGTTATTTATAATTGTCTACACATTTTGTAGAAGCATTCAACATATGTTAGCCAAAGGAAAACAAGGCTGCTTTCACTGAGTTACATTTTCATAGATACAATTTAACATTTTGAAATAGATATTGTTGAGTGTAACACACATGTGATGACACCAGTACAAATGTGTGAACTGCTTGAAACAAACATTAATGTAGTCCAGAGTAATGTTTGCTTTGTCCTTGTAATTACATAAAATATTTATTCTTTTATACTGAAATGATAGAATGTATACATTTACAAAATGAATGAAACATCAATCGCATCTAACCAAAACCAAAAAGTGGCTTTGGAAAAACACCCACTGCAGACAGATTTAATAAAATAATCCTATAAATCATCTGTTTTCATTTCTTTTCAAAACGTGACACAGACAATTATCTGCCCATAAATACTCCTTTACTACACGTTCTTTAGAACTGCATGGCACTTTGTTTTGTATCTGCCACAGTATACTTAACTGAATGTCTGTTTTTTAACTGATTGATTTCCAATTTTCAAAATTATAAATATGGAGAAAAATTATGCATGTTAAATTTTGTGTCCTTTGTATTAATTTATTTAGGATAAGTGATTGAAGTTAGAATGATCAATTAAATTTATGTGCACTTTAATAGATATGATCTCTCTGTGTCTGTCTCTGTCCCTCTGTCCCTCTGTCTCTCTCTCTTTGTCTCTGTCTCTCTCTGTCTGTCTCTCAGTCTCTCTCTCGGTCTCTCTCTTTCCCAAAAATGTTTACATGATACATATTCTGAAAAAGGTCAAATACCATTTAAAGAACAAATAAGAGGAAACTCATACATAGCCTGATCTAGAAAGGAATCAGCCACTATCACATGCTTTTGACAACAACTCAGTTAGGCTAGAAATTGGGAAAACTTTATAGTCTAGAGGACTGGCAGGACTGGAGGTTATTGGTGTGGAAATGTTGATTGTGGTGGAAATAAGTGAAACATCTTATTTCTGATTTGAGGAATTATATTTAACTTTCTCTGGTTGCTCCTGATTGGAAGCAGAAGGGAAAAAGTAAAGAACTTGGCAGTTGTCATACAGTTTCTGGGCCTTTGGGGGTAAAGCTTTGCTTTTCTAGAATTACAGAAATTGGAGTTTGCCTTCCTGGACTGTTACTGATGATAGTTACATGGCCATGTAGTCTATCCACTTCTCATTAGCATATGCAGTCTCAAAGTGAGAAGAAACACATAAAGGATAAAGTCTTCATGTGCATTGATTTTTATTTCAAAACTTTAGTTTTAAGGGGAAACATTTATGGAAATTCTAAGCCAAATAACTGATCAAGTAAGATCTCAGTAGTTAGTTGCTATTGTCATTTATTGACTTAAGTTTGCTTTTCTAAAATAAGATTTAGTTTATTGTCTTAATAAAAATCCAATCATTCTTTGTTTCTTACATGATGATCTCAGAGTAGTTAGCTGACTTTACGAAGGCCTAGATACTTCAACTTTATTATGTCCTCCAAGTCACCTCCCTGTTAATCAACTCAACTCATAAATATTAGCTTTAATGTCTGCACAAGTCAACTGTATTTTTGAGCAAATTTTTTTCCTGACTTCACTTATATGATCTCTTTCCTCTTTTTGTCTATGTGAGCACTACCATTCCTCAAACTTACTCACCATAGTTTTCATGTCAAAACTGGTCCTTTACTCTAAATGTTTACCACACATCACATCATTAGTATTAACATCAGATGCTGTTTCTTATATGTCATATTTCAGCAGTTCAATGATATATAGATGTATATTAGTTCCCTCATTTTAATATTATTTTATTGCCTATGTTAACCTCTTCTAGTAGGGAGTCAATAAGCATTTCTCAATATTTTCTTGTGAACCAAAGATCTAGGATACTGAGAAAGATTTTTTTCTAAAGTAATTTCTTAATTTCAGGATTTAGTCCTCTCAATTTTGTGAAGTATATAATGCTCCAGTTTCTTTTTAGAGATAAAGAAATTATAAAATATTTATCTGTTTCTAGAGAATCTATTCCATACTGAAAAATAATGCTGGTAGGAAAACATAAATAAATGTTGGGAAATGAAAATACTTTTATATCTGTTATAGGGAAGAAATATTTCCCTTTACCTCCACTTCCCATGTTGTTCTGTGTATCTTCTATGATACATCAAAAGGTGTGACTCTGGCAGGCAGAAATGACTTTTTCTCTTTTGAATAGCTCAAAGTGCTGGACACAATTGCTTTCATCATTTTCCTTTTTAGCTTCAGTATCAGAAGAATCATCTGCAGATGCATAGTCATGGTGTTGGCATTGAAATTACCTATTTGATATGAGCTCCATTTTCTAACTCTACTGAAAAATTCATGAAAGTTGCAAAAAAGAAGAAAAGATTTCTCTTTCAGTCCAGAGTGTGGCTGTGGGAAGAAGACAGTGTAAGTTTCTATTTCATACAACATGCAGTTTGGGAGGGGCAATAACACACCACAGGGTGAGATATTTTAAAAGCAAAGTTCACCACTAGGAAGCTATGGGTTGTCAGTAATGACACAAAGGGGGTCTTCTAGGAAGACTGGAGAGCAGCAGGGAATCTCAAACTCCAGGATAAAGCTTTAAATAATTCATTATAACAAGTTGGATTTATTTGAGAAAAAGACATCACTGTGTTTTCTTTATGAATATTCATTAAAAATAAATAATATACAAGGTTTGAGTAAAAGGAAGCTTAATATAATTTTCTTTCTTGACAACACTTTTGAAAATATTTTCTTAATATTTAAAGCTATTGTAATTTTAAACATTGATTTTACTTTGACATGGTCATAGAGAACATAGATTTTTCACTTATATTTTTTTAATCCTTCAAATCTAGTATAGTTTTTTTTTACCAAAATTGAACTAGTAGACAAGAATTAAATTTTCTTTTTTCTACTTATTTTAAATTTTAAAAATAATCCTTGCACTTTAAAAACACTGATGGATAGTTATTATCTTACAACCAACATTATAGAAAAACACTAAGATGTTTCATTCTGAGACATGAAATGGTTTTTATTCATTGTTGGCTTTAAATGTGAACATAATGAGTATTTTATAGCTCAGGGATCAACATCAAACCAGATTCATGAATAACATTTTTGAATATTTAACAGAATAGATTGAAGCATTCAGCCTTGAATGAATAAACTTTGTGACTCTGCCTGCTTTTGTGGTGCTTAATGGCTTATTAAACCATAGTGACAGAATTCTGTCTGCATTCCTTAAAACGTCCTTCCCAGTAAATAATCCCATATATTTGATTGAGCTGAATGTGTAATTTATTGTCTATACCAGGTCTCCTTTGAGCAGGAAAGGAGTCCTGACCAGTTATAACAGTGGGCTGCTGATGTGAACCGAGACCACCTCTGGCAAACCAGAATGTTTTCACTTCACATCGACTACACACGGATCCTTCTCCATATCTCCACCAGCTATTTGAGAAGATAGTCATCCTCATTATACATGCAAATATATTTGCCAGTCAAATTCTAGGTACAACTCACTTTAAATTCATGGGCACAGACTAAAGTCCCTACAAGAAAATGCCCTGCATATTTTTGGCAGCATATATTTTTACTGATTTCCTTGAAGGCCTCCATAGAGAACTTGTGATCATACTTACCATTAAGTGGAATAACACAAGGGGTGGGGATTTAGCTCAGTGGTTCCAGCACTTGCTTTGTAAGTGCAAGGGCACACGTTCGATCTCTGTTAACTACACACAACAATGCTGGGCGTGGAGACTCATGCCCACCAGCAATCAGTGCCATACCCTAATGCCAAGCATGTTGACTCATGCCTGTAATCCCATCACTTGGGAGGCAAAGGCAGGAGGATTACTGTAAATTGAAGGCTGAGCTCAGGCTAGAGTGAGTTACAAAAGTGAGATCCTGTGTCAAAAACAAACAAACAAACAAACAAAAAGTGGAATAAACCCAAAATCCTTTCAGAGAAAACTGTCCTACATATTGTGAAGCAACACTTTCTCCCATGTAATTTTGCTGGCTAGTCTGCTTGTGAAGAATGAAAAGTATAATATGAAACTGTAAGAGTAACTCCTGCAGTGTCAGAGTTCAAAATAAAGTCCAGGAAATTTGAAAACAATGAGAAAGATTTTTTTATTTTAAAATTTAAAAGCTGAGGCAAACCTGGGGAAAAGCCCAAACTGTAGGGTTATGTGATATAGTGTTTATCATGACAAATTAAACAAGTCCAAGTTTACTTATAAGTTTTTAATTTGGAATACATTAGAATACTTCAATAGAAAACACCAAAAGAAAAATATAGTTTCAATTGCTGGCCCTGAAATAAGTTTTAAGTTGAATTAGTTATTTCTATTTGAGAAAATATGATGAGTCAAAAAGTTGATGAAAATCACATTACAAAAATGAGAAACCCCTCCAAAAGACTCCACTAAAGAAATTGTCAGAATACACAAATTCAGCCAAATGGCATGATATATAACATTTATATGAAAAGTCTAGCAGCATTACTGTATGCTAAAATTGAAATTCAGAAACAGTGTATTCCTGTAATAATTCCTTTCAAAGGAATTTTTTAACAACTCCACATAAGAAATGTAAGCATTATGTACTGCAAACATGTACTAATAAAAATTAAAAAGGTAGCTGGAGAGCAAATGAAATAATGATATTGAGAATAGAGACAATGTAAAGTTTCTGATGAGAACAACTAGGGATTAATTCACCTCATCCGTTGTTATATTCACTTCATAGTTTATTTGAGTGTTCCAGGAAGATGCACTAGTCACTTAACATAAACTTTCAGATGCGATAAATGCCTGAAACAGCACTATCATAGATAAGTTAATCAACTTACAGTTAAACAATCTTTGGTATTACATTGAGGCACATATTCTAGCAATATATAATTTGTTTCTTAAACCTTGTTAGTGATTGAATAGAGGTTAGTTATACATCTATCTAATCACAACACAACATATGAATAGAAAGGATGATAGTACAGTAGATGGTTTAGAAGAAATGTAGAGGAACAACTTGAGTGGTACTTACAAAGATCCATTTCATTTTTAATTAATTGCAACTATTTAAAGTATCTATATTGAGCAGAAATGTGTGTTCTTGCAACTTTTGCTTATGCTTCTGGTTCTACTTCTTGGGAGTTGTAGAATATATGGCCCTTTTTTAAAACAAAAGAAAACCATTCAATTATTGGAAAATCCCTTGATTTTTTCCTGTTTTATCCTGAAAAATCTTTATTTTTAAAAACTTTGTTATTATATGTTCTTTTATTTTTGCAACATTTATAATTACTCAATGGCTAAAAGTAGTTTTATATACCTGTAATCCTAACATTTTGGAGTGCTGAGAAGCTGAGGCAGGAGGCTCCCCAAACTGAGGCAGTACAGGAGATTTAGTGGCTCAACAAAACTATATCTTGGAAAATAAAAAGGCCTGGGAATGTAGCACATGGGAAAAGCTCCAGGTTCAGCATGAGCACACATATACACACACACGCACATGCATGCACATACACACATTTTATCATATCTTATTCTGGACAATATATAAAATGGTAAATAACATGTCTGTAAGATTAGTACATGATTATCTATCTATCCTTTAATATCCTTTAATAATCTGTGGTCAAATGATATGAATAGGTACTAAATTACCCAATATTTTCAATATATTGTCATTCTAATAATCCTATGCTCATATTAACATATCAGGGATAAACTAAATTATTTTAATATTATCTTCTAACATTATATATCTAGTACAAAATTTGATAAAATATAAATCTTTTAGAAAAAAAGGCTACAGTTTTGCTTGTTTACATTTCTTTACTTATTTCCTCAAGAACTATGCTCCAGGAGGCATATGACGAAACAAGCTACTTTGGATTTGCAAATAGATTTTACTGTATACTAAAGTATTTAACTTAAATTAGACAAAGCATTCATTATTGTAGGGAGACATTGAAGACAGAAAAGATAAAGTTTATCTTTGTTTATAGCAACACTAAATAACAGGCTTAGGAATTAAACAGATGGGTTATTCACCTCCTCTGTGATCTGGTTGAGAATATTGTTTATTTACTTTTGGCCACCTTTATTTACAATAATAAGGTCAAATTTAATTGGCAAATATTTTGCTTTAAAACAAGTGTCCAGTGCCACAGAATATAATATTGTATGTGATCCTGCAAAATTATGAGTTTCACATCGTATGATATTCAGAATAGGTTCCTTCATAAGAATTAATAAAAAATACATTCATCATCATGTTTATGGGCACCTGCATTTATTTATAAAACTTCAATTTTGATTTGAAAAACAGAAACAGCACAATGAAGCTTACATGCTATAAGCTTCATTTTACATGTTGTTTAATCTTGTTTTCATTGCTAAGCTTGATAGTCAATAAAAGCTGGCTAGGAAATTTTTCCCAATAAGTCCTTATAATTTGAAAAAGCTGAAGAAGCATGTTTCATTTATTCATCCTGAGGATGTATCAATAATATACAATTTTTAAATGAGAAACTTCAACTGGAAAAGGCTAGAACGTTACCAAATTTGGGTTTGCTTCAGTCAGAAAAGCTGCTCTTGCAGCACTGTATAGAATCACTAAGAGAAAGAATCCAAAAACACAGCAGAGCACTTGGGGAGCCATATGTCCTCAAAATGTCACATTGGTGTACGAGGAAGTAAACCGCATAAACTCTATAACAGGACCTCATTTATTCCAGAATAACTAATGTTTTTTAATATTTTGGAGCAATTCATGGAGGAACTGGCAAATGCTATTCCCTAATATTCTACATGACTCTGCTGTTGTTCTTTCCATACAACCAATTCTTAAGAGCATGCACTGAACATCAATGAAGAATTCCTATTCTATGAGCCCCCTTTTCAAGCTGGGAAAGGCATTGCTATCTTCAGATGGTGAAAATTTTCTATGCTAACACAGACTTCAATTGGAAAGAAAATCTTGTTACTCAGAGCCGATAGAACACCTGCAGCTTTTGGCAACTTATCTCAATTTGCAATTTTAGGGAGCAAAGAAGTTCAGCAGGCATAATTGTGACTCACTGGTTTCTATATCTGTGCATATTTGCATCGGACACTTTTCCAACCATCCCTGAAAATAAATTTCTTTTCCATTGCCTTGAAAGTTGTCAATTTCATCATACAGAGAGGATTGAATAAATAACTTTGCATAAGCATGTTTTTAAGCCCAATAAGATCTTTTTTACTACATCAGTGAAGTCTGGCTTTCTAAGAATGTGTCAGAGGTTGATTAGACAATAGAGCTTTCTTTTTTTAAATTGAAATCTTTATTGGTACATTACATATACACATCATGACTGCATTGAACAATGAGAATTTGTACCAGTATATGACACAACTTAATTCTCATTTTTTCTCATGGCTCTACCCACCCTACCACTCCCTATATACATACAATTTGTTTCCTTTCTTTTTTGTTATAATCTCATTATTTTTCCCCCTTCACCTTGTCTCGCTTTGAGAATTTTCTATTTCACAATATATAATATACAATTCTAGAACTCATTTACATCTTTATTGTCTCATACAAGAGAAAAGATGTGATATGTACCTATCTGTGACCTATTTATATCACTTATGAGGATATCCTCAAGGTATGTCAATTTAAGTATAAATGATTCAAACTTATAATTTTT
>PVIR01039402.1:0-13962 GCA_004026965.1 Petromus typicus
AGAGCAAGTCAGATTACCAGAAATAAAGTATAACATAAAATAGCGATTAAAGGGCCCTTATATCAAGAAGATATATGAGTTTAAAATAGGGATGTACCAAACAACATTGCTCTACAGCATATAAAACAAAAACAAATAGACCTGAAAGGAAAAATAAATAAAATCATAATTTTTTTCAAAATTATACTATAGCTGGGATCTCAGCAGCTTTTTCTCAGAGATTGATAGAAACACTGGCCAGAAAATTAGCAAAGCTATAACAACCAATAAAAATGATCTAATTGACATTTATAGACTTCACTAAGGTAAAATCTGTGATTCTAGTCTTTGGTGAATATCATTCTCTCTGATCCAGTTATCATGAATATTAACAGCTTCTAATTAAAGAGGGGAAAATGGTTTTTGGTAAGTGCTGACCTTTAAACATAAAGTATTTGCTTGTCCTCTATGAGTTTTGGGAAATTAGAGAAGGTTGGTGCCAACCAATAGGCTGAGAACTTTGGTACCGAATGGTGGAATGTTCTGACGGGATAGGTAAGTCATTTAAGAAAAAATAGAGTTCAGAAATCATTCTGGCTACTCACAGCTAGTGCTAAGTGTATAGAAAGGTAACTAAAGTAGATCTGAGGCCAACCTCCTACTAGGGCTACCAGCAAAGTTCACATAATTGAATTGGAAACATGTTTGATCCCATTAGATCAGATAGTAAATCTGACAACATCCATTATACCAGCACCAGACTTGATTCCATCACATTGTCTGTACTCAACAAACATTTGTAGAACGAATAATTGAGCTGTTCAAGCACTGTTGCCTTAACCAGGTAAATCGGAAGTCTATGGTCACTTTTCTGAGCTTTCTTGCTTGGATCTACCATCTTCCCACTTCCTTTGAGTTCTTGGGATCTAGGGTAGCAATGTCTTCTATTACAAATAAAGTTTCCCAAATTAAAACATGAAAGGAAAAATAATGCCTGGGAAAGAAAGGAGAAGAAAAAAAAAAAGAAAACCCTGAAATTTTACTGTAAATCTTTTACTAAATTAAATGTTCCATCTTTGTTTTCGATTTTCTGTAATACTCAGCTTTCCTGTTGCACAGATACAATATGCAACACTCACATTTTAAAGGAGGGAAGGTTTAATTTGGTTCATGGTTTGGAGGATTCAGTTCATACATCATGGCCAATGGTAATGGTGGTACGAAGCTGCTTCATTCGCAGTGGCCAGAGAAACAAAGCAGAAAAACAGTGCCTGAGAGGAGGGAGCAGGGGACCTGTGTGCTCCTGGGTGTGTTTGGGTCATGGAGCACGCTCTACAAGTCTACCAGGCATTTCTCAATCCACCACTACCTTCAGCGGCAAAACTAGAGCCTTCTGATCTTGTCAGCCTTGACTGAGGTGGTTTGAGGTCAGGCTGAGCTACATAGGGAGTTCAAGTCCACCTTAGACTAGTAACATGATCCTGTCTCAAAAAACCCTCACATTCCTGCTCCCTGGGTGGCCAGCCCAGCTGTATGTTCTCATCAGAACCAATGGGGAAGGGGAAAAAAGAAAAAGCAGAAGAGAAGCATCCATTACGGAGGCAGCTCAGGGAGAAAGCACGGGGCGGGGGGCTGCCAGACCATATGCCAGGCAATCTCCTCTGGATATTTCATGCATTTCTCATGTAAAACCACAACAACCCAGGCATGGTGGAACACACTTATAATCTCAGCACTTGGGAGGCTGAGGCAGGAGAATCACCACAAGTTTGAGGCCAGCCTGGGCTACATAGTGAATATAAGAACAGTTTAAATTGCATTTCCAGGCCCTGTCTCAAAATACACAAACAAGGACAGGGGATTTAGCTCAGTAGTTCTGGTGTCTGCCCGGCAAGTGCGAGGGCCCGAGTTTGATCCCTGGTACAATGCTGGGCATGGCAGCTCACACCTGTAATTCCAGTACTTGGGAGGCACAGAGGCAGGAGGACTGCAGAGAGTTCAAGGCTCGTCAGGACTACATAGTGAGTTCAGGGTGAGTCTGGACTACAAAGTAAGATCCTGACTCAAACAACAACAACAACAAAAACAACAACAACAACCACAAACTAAAAAAAAAAAAAAAATGCACAAGCAAACAAATAAAAAACCCAAACAAAACAATAACAAGCTCACAAAATAGACGTATCCTTCATGTTTTACTTTTTTTTTTTTTTTTTTTTAGGATTTTTTGAGACAGGGTCTCACTTTGTGGTTCAGCTGGCCCTGAGCTCAGCCTCAAACTCACATCACAGCAATCCTCCTGCCTCTGCCTCCCAAGTGCTGGGATTACAGGCGTGAGCCACCACGCCCGGCACTGTGGTATGTGGTACTGGTTGCTGCTGGACGTGAGTCTCCACACCTAGTATTGTATGTAGTTGCCAGGGAATTGAACCCAGGCCCTTGCGCTTGCAAGACAGGTGCCGGAACTGCTGAGCTAACTCCCCGGCCCCTTCATGCTTTACTATTGGCAGCGACACCATAGCATGTAACCAAAGTTTACTGAATCTCAGGGACTGCAACCAAGAACTCTGTGCATTAGCTCACAGAACTTCAAAATATCCTGCTATTATTGCTGCTGTTGTCACTCCCACTTTACAGAATGGGACAGCAGCAACAGAAAAACCTATGAAGCTGTGAGCAGAGGAATCCAGATGTGAATCTAGTTCCTCTAGATGAACCAGCTTTCTACAGCTGCTCCCTTACACTGGGGAATTAAAGCACAGAAAACAGTCACTCTAGCACACTGATGGTGTCCTCATCTTCAGGCCAGGAGGCCAGGGATGGGCTGCTGCTGCGGTTTTCTTGGGCTTCCAGGCACTCAGCTGTAGAAGGGTTTCTCGAATCCGCCTCCTACGTGGGCCCCCTGTGGTGGTTGTGATGTGAACCCATGGCAGGCATGGAGGATAGGGTTTAGGGGTAGCAAGACCTGGCCACATTCCTTGGCTGGACTCTTGGATGGGCCGAGGTGGGGGGAAGTAGTTTGTGGATTTCCCACATCAGGTCAGAGATGAAACTTCCCTGAAATTCAGCAGCATAGGACCTGGAAGCAGAAGTGAGAGATGAGACACCAGTGAAATGGCTATGTCACCAAGGCCAGGGTTACTCGGTCCTTCTCTGTAACACTGGCAGGCGGAGAGTCATAGATCTGGATTCGTATGTGTGTAGTGCGTAGCCTCAGAAAGGGTAGCACAACCTCACCAGTTTCCTCACTGTGAATCGACACAGCCACACCCACTTCACCACCTCCCAGGCCAATCCTGCTTCAGTTACAGTGAATTCCGAAGTGGGCTTCCACAGTGGCTTCCCCATGGACCCCCTGCCATGGACCCCCTGCCCTGTTCTCACACTGCCACTGCCTTGCTGCTCTGAGCTGCCACATCTCCTGTGTGTGCACTGCCCAGCACTCACCTAAAATATCAAGGTAGAAGGTTCACTGGTGTCCCCTCCACTAATGTGGGCAAAGACTTCCACGGAGGATGCCACAAAGGATCTGGGAACATACGAAACACAACTTCCTTTCTCTTCCACTCATTCACTGAAAAGCTAGTTTTTTTTTTTTTTTTTTTTTGAGATAGGGTCTGACTTTGCAGTTCAGGCTGGCCCCGAGTTCAGCCTCAAACTCACATCACAGCAATCCCCCTGCCTCTGCCTCCCGAGTGCTGGGATTACTAGCCCTGAGCCACCATGTCCGGCGACTGTGGTATGTGGTACTGGTTGCTGCTGAGCATGAGTCTCCATGTCCAGTATTGTATATGGTTACCGGGGGATTGAACCCAGGCCCTTGAGCTTCCAAGACAGGCACCAGAACCACTGAGCTAAGTCCCTGGCCCTGAAAAGCTAGCTTTTGAGCACCTGTTACCTACCAGTCTTGCTCTAGGCCCAGAGGGTATCAGAGAACTAGACAATATTTCAACCTTCAGAGAGCTTGTGTTGCAGTGGAGCGAGCAGGTAAACCTTCTGAATACATGGACAGATAAGCGATTTCAGAGAGTGACAAGGGCCATGGAGGAAAGGAAGGGTGAGCCTGGCCCTGGGGTAGAGGGAGAAGGGGAAAGGTCCCGGGTACATCACACGCCTCTGTGAAGCCATGAGGGAGACTAAGAGCTGAATGGAAGAGTCAGCCAGGCTCTGGTGCGGAGCATCTTCCTCATTAAAAAACCATCGGACGCCATTTAATGATGGGCTATATTCCCAGAAATCCGTCCTTGAGCAATTTCATCCCTGCGTGAATGTCTTAGAGTGTATTTACACAAGCCCAGATGGTGCAGCCTGCTACACACCACAGCTGTATGGATTTCCACGTGATGTGGCCTTGTGCTCCTAGGCCCCAGCGAACACACATGAGATCAGATCAAACCGAAAGACAACTCTGCAGTCAGGAGGTGCAGTAAACAGGGGATGACAGGCTGCTACTAGCATAACGTGACATTGTTTTGTAAACCTCTTTTCCATAAGTAGAGCGAGTGCACTCTATAACAACAGCAGAAAGCATAGGAAATACACAGAGCAGTAAAGTGGTCATTATTATCATCATCATCAAATATTATATACTGTATATAATTACATGTGTACTCTGGCAGAGCACTGGGTGTTTACACCAGCAT
Source organism: Petromus typicus (assembly GCA_004026965.1). NCBI lineage: Eukaryota > Metazoa > Chordata > Mammalia > Rodentia > Petromuridae > Petromus > Petromus typicus. The sequence continues at coordinate 4,623 of PVIR01039402.1, forward strand.
CACCAGAAACACGTGGGCAGCACCTTGCACTTTGAGTCCCCAGGGCTATGATGCCACTATGACATAGGGAGTTTTCAGCTCCGTTGCAGTCATATGGAACCCCTTACTGAGGCTGTCCGGCACCAACCTCCATGTCCCAACACAGCAACAGACTGTACACACTACGTGGATTGCGACTGTGTCTTTAGGGGAAAATGTAGCCATTGAGCAGTTTCTTGGGACAACCAGCTAAGCAGAACTTCTGCAGAGCTTGTGATGCAGAACTCTTGAGTTTCTTTATTACCAGTTCACATGATGTTCCCTGGACATCTTGTTAAGGTTTGAGTTACTGAATCTTGCAAACAAGATCATTAAACAAACACTGGGATAGGAATCAGTAAGAACTGCAAGGCCTGTCCCAGGAACTGCGCTGGTCCACTTCTTCTGTTTTTACCCATGTGTTGCTACTTTGTATTGGCTCCTTAATAAAAGAGCTGTTGGAAGATAACTCTGTGGTTCAGTCCTTCGAGGCTGTTCTCCCTTCTGGAATTCAACCCTGAGTGTCTCGTTTCTTTCTGTGACCCTAGACTTACATCGGACTTACACCGACAGGTGTCCCTGGTGCTTGTGACCTTATTATGAACATCTATGGTTTATTTGAACTCACCCTGACCATCACCTATGGCCGGTGCTCAGCAAAGCAATGTTCGGCTGGAGGAATGGCCAATGGAAGATACTATAGAACAATGGGCCTGGTCCACCGTAGGTGCTGCGTAAATGTTCTTCCTGCTCCTTTCTTCAGACTGCTAATAGCACAAGTGGGTACGGAGGCCACATAATATGTCTTCACCACAAAGTCCCCTCCCTGGAGGCAGCCAACCTTGGGACAACCTACACCAGGGAAGCTTTCAGTCTCTTACAACAGCAAGTGTTACATGTGGATGATCAACAGTTATGGTAACAAGTGAAAAAGTAACATTTTACAAACGCCTTCCACATATGTGTATCCAACAACCCTCAAATTTCCAGCAATTCTTTCAGGCAGAAAGTACAATGTCCACTATTTTAACAAAGAACCTGGAAAGGTATCCCAAATATCCCCCACAGCAAGTAGTGGGACGTTGGCTTCAAATTTCACAAGTTTCCTACCATGTTGAAGGCAGGTCAGGGAAGAAATCATGTTCCTACAATCCCCAGGCTGAGAGAGGGCAGAGGAAGGGAGGTCCACTACTCCATAGTCAGGCTGGAACTATCAGGGCCTGACACTCAGGTGTTGTTGTCTATGATAGTGAAGGTTCTCCAAACTGTGAAACATGGTTCTGGCTGGAAAGCTACCACTGAGTTAGAGTCCAGAGGCCCTGGAGGCAAGACTCTTCAGCATCCAAGTCTGGGTGGCTCTGGGCCCAGAGTACCTGTTGTTTGATTACTCTTTTGTTTACAAAGCACAGAAACAAACAAATTAAAATGAAACTGAACAAAGCAAATGCAGAGATGAGGGAAACAGAAAGGAAGATCCCTCTACCTGATAACCCCGCAAAGAAAAACAGAAGTTGGGCTGCTTCTCAAACTCAGGAGCAAAGCAAAGACAGAGTCCTCCTGGACACGATGAGCACAGTAAATGATGCCTCCCACCCAGCCGGGATCTCGGGTCAGGGGTCAGGAGGAGCAATGGCAGCAGTCTTTCTTGCTATCATCCCTGGTCACCTACATTCTAGCCCCCATCCACCAAACCCTCAGCCCAGCCAGAGGAGGACGGACATGTCAATGCATCAACATTGCTAATATTTTCTGGCAACTGCTGGGTTCAAAGCCTGACTTCCTACATAGCTATGGGACCTTAGCCAGGTAATATACTTTCTGAGCTTTTCACTTCTTGTCTGTAAGGAGAACTGATTCCACTCTCCACCTCCAAGGGCTGAGGGCCGGATTACAGAAGCAGGTAGTCTGTGCCAGGAGCTTAGCCCTGTCTGGGATGTCCTGAGCGCCTGGACACACCTGGCAGAGGTCATTGCTATGCTCAATTAGTGTTTGGAGAACAGAATGAGGCGGATCCAAAGCCTAACCCAGGCCACTCACTGCCCGAGGGCTGATCCCTCCTCAGAAGGGGCGATGTCCCCCAGGCCTCACTCTGAATCCATACCCTCAGGAATTCTAGAGAACACAGGGATGTAAGGCTTCTGCTCAGTCCCACCCTAGCTCACAGCTCCAGGCTCATCCTTCCCTCTCTGGGCCTCAGTGTCCCATAAGGAGAAGGGCTGGTCCAGCTCCTTGCACTGGTGCTCCCTGGGCTCTGTGTGAAGCAGGACTTGGAGGTAGAGATGGACCCTGAGGTAAACAGATCCACATCAGGGACTGTACTCCATACTAGGCAAACCACGGCCAACCTGCACACTGATTGTACATTTCAGAGGCATTCAGTATGAGCCTCTGGGCTAGGGGTGTGGTTCAGTGGCAAAGTGCCTGCTTAGCACACCCAATGTCCTGGGTTTGATGCCCAGCATAGCAAATCAAATTAAAATGAAACAAGAGAATGAGTTTCCAAACTGAGGAAGCAGAGCATCCCTGAGGGTGGATCTCCTGCTCTCTTAAGGTGCAGTCGAAGTCCAAGTCCCAAGTCCCACATCTCTAATTGCTCCCTCCTGGGCAGGGGAGGTTCCGGGGTCAGGACCAGAGCTCCTGCCCGGAGGCCACCCTCGGCAACAGGTCCAGCTCCAGGACCCGGCAGTCGAGCCACTGCTGGATGTGTGCGCTGCTTTTCACCTTCTCCCACTGTTTCCTTCCACATCCAATCACAACCTAAAATCCTCTCCTTTGAGTAACATCAGCGCTTCCATCACTAAGGCCTGCACATCTGAGGTCTCCTTGGCTCCCGGAGCAGCTCTCAGAGTGCAGTGTGGTGGTTTCCCAGAAGCACAGCTGGAAAGAAAAGGAGTTAGGATTTGAACTTTTATCTTCTAGTTACAAGAGCAGCACTTGGAGCTTGGAAAGGGGGTTTAGGAAGCCAGCTTCATTGGAAGACCCTCAGGAGAGTCTCTGCCTCGGCAGGGAGGGTGCAGGCTCAGGTGGTCTGGCTTCCAGTCCTGGCTCAGCCAACAGCTGTGTGACCTGTGATGAGTCAACCACTCCTCTGCTGTGAGTGTCATGGCTGGAGGCTGTGACCATGGACACTGAGGTGCAACTTTGGTTGTTTTATGTAGAAAGCTCTGGTTGGCTCTGATTTGGTAAAGAAATGGAGCTTCATTGTTCAACAATAAGGAGGGCCTACTTGGCAGGCAAAATCCTTGATGAATAGACTTCAGAGTGGGAGATAAGTAACCGATGTGCTCCAAATGATAAGGAGATTGGAGGCCCTGCCATTCCAGGGTGCCAGCCAGGGCCCCGCCCACTTTGGAACTGAGACTCTCAAAGGGAAAGAGTTGATCCAAGAACTCCCAGTGGCAAATGTTCCTGGCGGAATTCCTCTGTTATTCTCCCCAGGCTTGTCTGTTTCCCCTTGAATATTCCCAGCAGTGGGAGCTGTCCTTGTGGGGCCAGCTCCTGTGGGCTGGCTGGTGCTGATTGTTGCACAACTTCTACAGAGCGAGCCAGAGTCAACCCTCTGTGGACCTCATGCTTTTGGTCCCTCTCTGGCCTTGAAGGCCACGTAACTCTGGGCCAACAGCCCCCTGAGAATCTGCAGATAAGCATGGAATCTGCCTACAAACCCTGGATTTGTTTGCCAATTTTTAAACCCAAGAGTCCATAACTACTCCACTCTCCCTCAGAATATTGCAGCACAGCAGAGCAACTGGATGCTACAACCAAGTGCTATGGCTGAGTGGCACAACTGAGTGTGACAACTCAGTGCTGCTGCCAGGTGTCACAGCTCTGAGACACAGCTGCATTTTCCTGGTCAGGGTGGCAGCACTTGAAATCTGAAGACACAAGGATCACAAGTAGCAGATAGCAAGAGTCAGTCCTTGCTTTGACTCTGTCTCCAGAGGGTCAGCAGCTTTCCAGCCATATGGAAGCAGGCAGTGAGCCAGATATGGGTCAGAGTTTGCCAACTCCTCCCCTAATTTATCAGTTAGGAAAATCAGATCTTCCAGACTGAGCTTTGTTAATGAGAGTTGCTCCAAAATCAGAGGACTGGAGGGAGGCAGTATGACTGCTTGGGTTCACAGTCTGTTAAATGGATTCTCTATGAGTGAGATAAACCACTAAAATAGAGCAGATATGTTTGTAGACAGTGCCTTGATCTGAGTTACTCCATTTTGAGGACAAATGTCCAGGTAGAATGTTTATATATTTTACCTGTTTTTACACGTAAACAACCATCATCCTTCCACACTGTCAGGATGTATTGGATAACTGTGATCTCACAAGCTATCTAAATGTCCTCTGCTCTAACTCACCAAGTACTGTCAATTTTGCTTGCTGGGAAGACTCAGTCAATTTCTTTTATTCCATCTTAATCTGAATTCTAATATCTGTAACACACATGTTACACATGGTACTGCACACAGCAATAGATAAGCTACAGAAGGCAAGGAAAGCATTAACGTGGCCACAGGGTTTACTGAAAGAGTAGAAGGGGAGGGTTGGTATGTGCTGGATAGAGAAGTGGTTTCCAGAACAGACTCCAGGGACAGAGCTTGGAAACTGAGATGCAAAGATAATGAGTGAAAGAAGGTGAAGGTCAAGGCTGAGCCCAGACAGCAGTCTCTGATGTATTCTCCTGAGACGGGCCGTGCACTTGAAACCCTGAGAGAGGGTTCTTCACTCGCTGATTCACCTGGGCAGGGCTCTCAGCCAGGGCTCATGGCTAGTAACGGGGACCAACACAAGGTCAGTGATGGCTTCGGGATTCTTCTCTTGTTATGAGTCTCAGGTGAGTGTTATGAGTCTCACAGCAGTGTGTTTGATAACCTCATGTGTTTGGTTTTTCTGATATCATTTGTCAGGGTCATGTCCAGGTGGATCAGATTAAATTTGCTAGGTTGATTTTTTATGCACACAAGTTATTCATCATTTTTTTTATCTTGTGCTTATCCTGGGCAGATGGTAGTTATTTACTTGTACAAACAGGGTGTAGAGATATTCAACCTGGATATAAGTCTTCAAAATGGAGTAACTCAGGTCAAGGCACTGTCTGCAAGCTGCCTTCCTACACAGAGTGATGAACAGCACAGTCTGCCCCTCTCGAGGCTGTCCCTCTGAGAGGCCTGCGACCATCCTGAAGGAGGTGGGGATCCCTGCATTTGCTAAACCTCCTGGCCTTCACCGTGGCAGGTCAGGCACAGAGAAAAGCTTGTCCTGAACTGACCAGTCTAGGAGCTGGAAAGTGCCCTGGGACCAGAGCACCCGCGCTCAGGAGAAGACACCCAGAGGGGCACAGTGAGCATCCTGGAGCCCAAGGGTGAGGTCGGACCCAAGAGCCCATCACCCTCCGACATCACCTGTTTGTGTGTGTAATCACACATGCATGTGTGTGCATACCTGTGTGTGGGCAAGAGCGTCCAAAGCCTCGCTCCAATCTCTCAGGGTGACCTATCGCTTCTCTCTCTTCTCTGCCCGTCCCCTCACCTCTCACCTCTGCCATGACCACAATTTTAATATTATATCTATTCCTGTAGACAACATTATTATTGCTATTGTGAGAGAAAGTGGGGCTGGTAGGAGAGCAGCAAGTTCTTGCAGAGTCCAGGTGAAAACCTACGGGGTGGCTAAGAGGAAAGCATTTTGCACACTCCTTTTCTGCAGGAACTGGTGCTACTGCGGAGCTGGAGAGAGTGACTGAGACCTGTCTCTACTGTAGGGTCTCCCACATGGCCGTCTCCAACATGGTCTCCCACATGGTGGAGTCAGGCTGGTTCGCATTTGAGGTTTTCTCGAGGATTTGTGAATGACAAATGACCAGTTATTTAGTGAACTTATTCGTGTGGGTTTCAAAGAGTGTATCTATAGATTCTTGAGTCAAGAGGGAGTTTTAAAACGTGACTGGCATCAGGTCCCACCTTGCTTGCTCTGTCTTCAATGGTCCAAGCTCCTTCCTGCAGACCCTAGCCCCGCCCTTCCTCCCTGTCCCTCCCCCACCACTCCAGTGGGCTGCCCCTCCCTATGTCCTCTCTGCTTCGCCAACAGCCAGGCTTAACAGGGTATTTGCACTCGTGCCCATCTGCACTTGGATCTTTCCTGGGACTTTTTGAAGGGTAGATTCCTCCTCCATGAGTTCTCAATTTCAATGTCACCGTCACAGAGATACAGTGGACCCTCAAGTGAGGACTGGCCTCACATACAAACAACTAGTTACGACTGGAATTTTAGTTATAAGTTTTGAACAAAGTCTTGAGTTACAGTCCAAATGCCAGCTGCTTGTGCTTGCATGTGATCTCAGATATAAGTTTAACACTTACAGGGTTCTGGAAGGAACATTGCAACATCCTTTCCTGTGTGGGGAAAGACATCTTGAGCCAGCGTCTCTCCAAGGACACTGAGGTCAGCCTGTCTTAGGAGAGAGAGCTTTTTCTTGAACAAATTCACTTCGTAAGTCAAGGGTCTACTGTGCCTCCATCTGCCTCCCAGCTAAACAAGTTGTGTGAATTCTGTCAGTAGTCCTCTATCAACCCTGAAATTATCCTCTTTGTTTCAGTTTTGTCTTTCTCTATCTTGATAAGTCCTTGGGGTCTGACACATAAAGATACCTTCTTTAGTACTAGCTGGATGTGTGAATGATTCGTCTCTTCTAAAGGAACAATTGCTACCTCAGCCTGCTGCAGGGAGTGAGCGGCTAAATTGGGGCCCATCACTATTACTCTGCAGTGAAAAGGTACCCAGTGTTGATATGGCTTTCACCAGATCTCAAGTAAGTTCAGAGGGACAATGCCAAACCCCAAATGGTTATATGTTGATTCTGTTGTTAAAATATTCTCGCCTCCAGGGATGTGGGGTAGGGGCAGGGAAGGGTAGATCAGGGCATTCTAGTGATGACAGTACCATTCTTTGTCTTGACTTTGACATAGGCACACATGTGATCAAATTGCACAAAACAACAACCACTGAGGTCCATGCAAGTTCTACGCATCGTGGGAAAATCCGTGACCTGATTTGGATCCTGGACTATGGGTATGGAAGAGTTAACAGTGGGGGAACTGGTCTTCACTCCAACTTGTATGTTATGTGGATAGTGCTTTATATATTATACCTGGGCTGTGAGTTCTAAGGCCACCATTTTATGGCTGAAGGAAACCTGCTTAGGTATAAAACTCAAACAGCTTAGCTAGGAGTAGGACATGAATGGTCCCCAGACACCAAATTCTCCATCTTTTACTTTTGCACCAGTAACCCATGCTTGGGTAACTACTTGGAAACAGTAAGTGAACCTAAGTTTATTCCAGCATCAGACCCTGAATCCTGACCCTCTCTGTCTCTGGAGGAGCTATCCATTCCCAAGCACAGTCAGCTCCAAGAGGCTAATTAGCACTGCGTTAAAACTCAGGGTGGACTCCAGAGAAAAGAGATCCTGCTGGTTGTTGCTCACTTACGGATGTTTCCCCTGCAAAACCACATCAAAGAAAGGAAGCCCACCATGGACTTGGCCAGAAACCAAAGCTTGCTGGCCAATCTGAGAAGCAGCAAGTTCCATCACGTAGGAAACTATTTTATCTTCTGGGCCCAGATTCCTTCCTTAGAGCTGGGGGAGGTGGAGCAAGCCCCAAAGAGCAAAGCTCTTCCTGGGCCCCCAGCGGACTTAGGGAGCTCCCACTGGGAAGTCCTGTCTATGGGCATGCAAGCGGCTGCAGTAGAGCCTCTTACAAATGCCTCAGAGATCACTAAAAGCCCTAAAAGTACTGGGATGGGTAAAAAAGGAGCTTGGATAGTAGTCTCATCAAGTGAAAGTACTAGAAGAATTAAAGGATGTATTAATCTCCCCTAAAGGCATCACTGACCACATGTTGATTTTTTTAGTGCGAGAAATCAGAGGTCATCCTGCACCGTTAGGAGTTACAGAGAGTGCTCAGCAGCGCACACAGTCAAAACACCACAGTGCCCTCCCTCTTCCCTTCCTCCAGCTCTCCAGAAACTTCCAGAATTCAGAACTCGCAGAGAACCAGCCCAGGTCTCTAAGCCAGGAGTCTGGATCTGGAGGAAGCACAGGACACAGGGCTAGCATCCTTGGGAGACCATCTCAGCAAGAAGGACCCTCACACCCTGCTGCACATAGCGTCCACTCTCCGTGGAGTGGTGGTTGTAGCTGTCACCTTGATTAGGCCAGGCGCTCTCTGAGGTCAGCGTCCATGGCTTTCCCTTTACATCTCAAGCATCTGACATTCTCCTAGCATGCAATAGACCCCAGTGCATTTCAAGTAAACAAACGAATGAAGATTGGTTTGTTCTCATGGTAAAGGAGCCTTGATGATTTGTGAGCTAGGGAGGTGGTTTCACATGTTTTGGGAACATACCTGGCAGCTCTGTATAAGGCTCCAGAGCAGGTCTACAGCGTGAGGGTTTCAGTCTGGCCTTCTGATGTCAGAGCAGGAAGCAAGTCACTTCAGTCCTCCCCTGTCTCCGACTCTACCCTGGGTCTTCTACACAGTCCTCCACGCAGTCCTCCACACAGTTCCCACTTGAAGCTTGGTGAGTACAAGAATGGAAAACCCTCGTCTGTGGAGGTCGGAGAGTAAGACTAAGTGTGACCGGAGTGTGACCACCACTGCATGTTACAAGGACCGATGGCAGATATCTCTTGATTTGTTAAGTGAAGCTACCTGGAGACCCAGATGACTTCGCGGCTGTGGACACAGGTCGGTACTTAGTTCTGATCTCCTTCCTGCGCTGCAGGGATCCCCACTGGGAACCTGGTGAGAAGAGAGGAGCTAGGAAACCCGGTATCCAGCGTTCCTGACAGCTAGGGCACCGCCAGCGGCACAGGACCGGAGCCAGACAACCACTGCCCTGCATCGCCCTGGAGCTCCTAAAGGGCCCATGCCAGCCAGGTAAGGGCAGGGGACAGGGTCGCTGCTGACACCAGTGACATCCAGAGGGCACTGGGCAGACCTGAGGACTCTTCTCCCACCACAGGTCTTAAGAGCTGTGGTCCTTCCCATCCTGAAAGAAGCAGAGCAAAAGCACCATTTATCCAGCGCAGGGCCAAGGCCTTTGGTTGGCAAGTGTGTGTGTGTGTGTGTGTGTGTGTGTGTGTGTGTGTGTGTGTGTGTGCTCACATGCAAGGGCGTGTGTGACTGAGGATTAAAACATGAGGCACTCTATCATTGGGCTCCATACCAGTACCTTTTTTCTACTTTTAATTTTGAGACAGGTCTTACTGAGTTGCCCAGGCTGGCTTTGAACTTTTTTTTTTTTTTTTTTTTTTTTTTTTTTT
>PVIR01039403.1:0-13945 GCA_004026965.1 Petromus typicus
TAAACATAAATGATATGATGTATGAGAAGATAATAGTAATGATTAAGAAAAGTGTTTGGGAATAGAAATTTTTGGGGTCAAAAATGTAGAGTAATGAGGGCCGGGGAGTTAGCTCAGTGGTTCCGGCGCCTGTCTCGCAAGCGGAAGGACCCGGGTTCGATTCCCCGGTAACCACATAACAATACTGGGTGTGGAGACCAACACCCAGCAGCAACCAGTACCACATACCACAGTGCCGGGCGTGGTGGCTCACGCCTGTAATCCCAGCACTCGGGAGGCAGAGGCAGGAGGATTGTGATGTGAGTTTGAGGTTGAGCTCAGGGCCAGCCTGAACCACAAAGCGAGACCCTGTTTCCAAAAACCTAAAAAAAAAAAAAAAAAAGTAGAGTAATGAGAAGGTGGGATGTAAAAAAGTGTTTGGTGGGAGTACCCTTGAATATATTATTCTGAACTTGTGAAAGTTTATTATCCCAATTTTTTTCTCATGGTTGAGACAAATGACACAACACCTAAAGTAAAAGGGGAAAGTTTTAGTTAGCTCACAGTTTATAAAGTCTTCACTTTGCAGTTAGCTGGCTTCAGGGTGGATGGGGGTAGCAGAGAGGCATCACAGAGGAGAAAGAGATCATGATGGCCAAAAAGCAGCAAAGCAACAAATTGTGAAGCAGTAGCAAGTGAAATCTTTCAGTGCTTTATATTCCCTACAGGGTATAAACCGTAAGGGCAAGTAACACTCACATCCAGGATAGATTTTCTACGCTCTCAACTATGCCAAGACAATCAACAGACTAATTTAGTAATCGTGTATCTTTAGTCCCAGCATCACACACTCCAGATTACCCACCACTTAGAAGCACCCCTATGACGGCGGGAGGCTTTAGTGGGACACCTAGACAAAAGCTGTAACTACACTTATAAAGGGAATACTTGTGTGGAAGAGAAGCTGCTACTAAGTCCTTAAGGCAGACTTATGCCTGACGGTTCAAGGAGCAGTGACAGGATGGGAAGGAGATGGAAAGGAGCTTAGGGAAGTGTTGTGTGCATGTGGGAAGTGGGCAGATAATACTGTCTTTTGTGTATCATCTTTTCTTTATTCTGTCTACTGCTGCTTCAGTTCAGCAGGTAGAGAGGTAAAGGTGTCACATCATATCTGGAACCTCCACTGCTTACTTCTGTTATAGATGAGGTAGAGAAATTATAACCAATTAAATATTTACTCCTTGTTAATCTATAAAAGTCTTCCTTTTGCATTTATTTTATCTTTCTTTTCTTTTCTCAGCACCAGGGATTGAACTCGGGACCTTGTGTTTGCCAGGTAGGTGCAGCACTACTGAGCTACATCCTGGGCCATTGTTTTACACTTCTTTGTTGGAGCTTTGTTGAAGCTTTTTGGTTTGGAACTGCTTGCCCATTAACTGCTGCTTCCTTAGAACATCTTGTTAGTCTTTTTTTTCTGATCAGTTTACTTTTATCAATATCTAGGCATGAAGGACTTATGGCCTCAAGTGGATGTCAAGATTGACCTACAGTTGCCAGCAAGGATGACTAGCTCATCATTGCAAACTCGGACTAGTTTTTCTTTTCCACTTCACTCTCTAGCTCTCCTGCTGAAATAACTTCCCAAAATTATTGTTCCTTCATGTCAACAGAAATGAAGATGAACCCTGGTGGCCAACTTGTATCATCACTTAGGACTTTGTAAGAGTTTTAGTTTTTCTTGAGGGAGATGTTGTGTAGTGAAATGTCTAACTCAAAATTCAGAAATTGAAGAGGAAAATGGAAAGAGAACCCTCTATCATAAAATGACTGATTCCTAATTACTGTCATCAATCAGCTGTTGGTTCCCACAGGTGAATGTACAAACTCACAGTCTTTATTCTGGGTAATGTCAAGGGAACTTTAAATCAGATTTATAGGAAGTATGCTTTTTTTTTTTTTTTACTTCCTGCAACAGAATGCCTTTTCTTTGAGATATATAAAACTTAACACTAAGGTATACAAAATTTAACACAAATTTTTAGGGATTTTTGAAAGTGGAGAGTAATTAAGTGATTATAAATGAGAATATGTCGTTTTAATTCTCAGCCTCTGGATGATATCACTATTCTAGAAGTCTGAAGCACTTAAAATACATGAAGAATGTAATTCAACTAAGGTATAACAAAACATTAAAATGTACGCTTTTTACAAATAATTTTATGAATAATTAATGTTGCATTCAATTTTAATTTTTTTAAGAACCTGCAAACAACAGATGTATGAATGCCTTGATTCTACTAGAATACAGCTTTTTCCTGAATAGAATGCTAAAAGATGAGAATATTTGTTCCTGACTCCTCAAACAGAGATGTGTTACACTCTGTCAGATTTTCCTTCCCCCAATAGGTAATTAGATCATTCAGAATATTTAATTTTCAAATCAAATGTTATATTTAATTTAATTCCTACATTACATTTTAGAGTATTAAATTACAATTTAATCTATCTTACTTTAATTAAATTTTTGGATAATTTATATGTCATAAGCCATGAAGATATTTATCAGATTTGGAAACTGACAATTGAGCCTATAACAGTTCTATGGACCCTGACAGAAGGCACAGCACACAACATTTGGATTTGGCCTAATGTACTTTTTTGCTCAGGCACCAAAAGCAGTAAGAGCTCTATTTTTGCCTCAGTGCCTGGCTCTCCCTGCCCCTGCCATGTTCCAGGCAGTGAAGAACAGGTGAGCACAGGTGGGTGCTGAGCATACAGTTTTTGTCACAGTTGGATAATTCAGAGCTTAGAAAAACCCAGCCCTTAATGAGAAGGCTAAAAGCAATTTGGTTTATATTCTGTAGCAGAAGAAGAAATAGTCTTTATTGTACTGGACAATAAGGAAATCTACCTCCTCTGTGGAGAAAGACACTTTTTCAAAAGCATTCAATATTACACAAATTCAAGAAAAGGATAGTCTTGCACAAAAAGATTTCAATAGTTATGTTTACAAAATGTGAGAAAATGTTAGAGATCCATAGCATTCACCTGTAATTGGATTATGTCACAAAAGTAATCCTGTTAGTGCCAAAATTTTAAGAATAAAAAGTATGTAAAAGAAACAGGATTATTTTCACACCGGTAAGATTATAGTATTCCCTCTTTGTCCTTTGCAATAAATTGTGTATCTGAAGCATTTTTCTCTGTTAGAACATAAAAAATACGTCGCATTTGTATACAAACATATAAGCTAAATATAGGAATTTATCAGCATAATTTTTTCAATTAATTTCTGGTTAATATTTAATTCTTTCAAGTTTTTATAAATAGAGTGTTGTACTAAACCTCATTGAGCTTACATTTTGAATACAGTTTTCCATTCATCACTGTAAGGCTCGCTGGTTTGAAGACTATGTGAGACTTTAATTTGGAAGTTACGGAATGGCTTTATAAAAATGCATAAAATTTTGTTTTCTCAGGACTTCACCAATTCTGGGAGTTGTCAGTGTGGGTGATACAATAATGGCTCCTCATATGTGCCATGTTTCAGTCCTCAGAATCCTGATGATGACCTTCTTACAGTTCCAGCCCCTGTAACATCTGAGCAAGTTTGAAACCTTGAGAAAAAAAATAATCCCGAATTATCTAGGTGGGTACAATATGAACACAAGGATCCTTATAAGTGAAAGAGGACAGGGGAATTATGGTAAGGGAAATAGGGTTGGGCTTAACTCTAGCTAAATGCAGAATGTGTGCAGCCTTCAAAAATGGAAAAGACAAAAATCAAGAAAAAATATTCTCCAGAGGCTCCATAAGGAATTCAGCCTTGCCAACACCTTTCAAAACTGTAGCCTCAGGCTGGGGATTTAGCTTAGTGGTTCTGGTGCCAGCCTTACAAATTCAGGGTCCCAGGTTTGATTCCCTGTCATCACATACAACAATGCCAGGTGTGGAAAAAAAAACCTGTTGCTTTAAGAAGCATTTTCAGACTTCTTACTTCTAGAGCAGTAGCATAACTATATGCTCTCATATCAACTGAATTTGCTAGAGTATCAATAGATAACGCTGGAAGATTGTTTTTTTAATCTTTGCTAACAGGCAAAAAGGAGGCTCTCATTTTTAAAATTTACATTACAAATGAAACTAACCATTTTAATATGATTTTGTGAGTTTATTTTTGCCTTTGGTCTTTTTGTATCCAACTATAAATATCCTTTTTGCATGTAAGAAGTTACTCCTTTATCCTGAATGCTGTAAAAATTTTGTCATTGAATACACATGGCACAAATTCTTTTCTAAAAGAAATTTTAAGTATTTGTATAAGTACATGGTTTATGTATTTTTCTCTTCTGATTATTTACAGGTAGACAGATAGAGTCTACTCTGGTACTCAAGCTAACCTCAGATTCCTTTGCTTAAGCTTCAACACCCCATGACTGGAATTGACTGAAATAGACTGCTCATTCATTTTCTTCCTCTTCTTCTCCCTTGTTCCTTCCTCTCTTTAGCAACATTAAACATATTTGTCTGACTCTTACCTTTATACACAGTTATACTTTTTACTTTTTATCTGTAGTGGGATGTTAAGCCTCTCTGAATTGATTGAAAGACTTAATTTTCAAGGGTGCTGAGGAAAAAGAACCACTTCATTTCTGTTTCACAGATTTACCTTCCTATTTCTGTCCAAAGCCAGGGTCATGGAGGAGATTTGGCTCAAGGCCCTGTGCAATCAAAATGATGGCCAGGAAAGTGAAATGTTTAATTTTAATTCTTGTTTTCCAAATGACTTCTTGACTAAATGGTTGATCAGACATGGACACAGACTGCTAGAAATGATTGTGTTCTTCATGTGGACACAGAAAGGTAATGACAGAATTAGCCCATTCATGAAACACTTGGCAGAGCAAACATTCATTCTCAAAGGAATATATCTCAAGAGAGTAAAAATGAAAGATAAGCATGAAACACAGGGAGGACAGAGGCTGATAAAATGAGACTGGGGATGTATTTTGCCAACAATATATTAGCAGTAACACAGTGATAAAGAACAAAGATGAGACTTAACTATGAAGGTTTTATGCTGAGCCAATTGCTTTGAGAATCAGTACAGCACAGAATAATATTAAATTCCCTCAAAAGCAGTGAGGACTTAGTACAAGTCAATGTAGACCAAATGTTAGTGATAATTCCTCATACATTTTAAGGGCTTAGAGAGTAAGAACATGAATTATAAAATGATAATATAGCAAAATCACACAGGTTTATTTGTGAAATAAGAAATATTGGAAATAGGCACAAAACACAGAAATGTACATGTCTGATGGTTCAACAGTTCTTTTTGTAGTTATCTACCTGTTTCAATGATAGATTATGAATAAATGCATATGCATACATGTGCATACATTGAAAATATGTACTTGTACATCTCAGTGTCACTTCAGTCTTGTTCATGGGAGCAGCAGACTGTAAGCAATCTAAACTGTCATCTGTGTTATGCATTTCTCTAAGGGAAATGATTGTACATACTAAAATATCTCTAATAAAATTATAAGATACATTTTAAATATTTAATAGGAAATCTGAGCATATATATGGATACACTTGAAAAGGTAGATATATTTACTGATGCATGTATTCCTACATATGTAGAAGTAAAGATAATGTAAGGAAGGACACACAACTCTCATCCACTGTCACTCTGAAAGTTGGGACTGCAGCAGTGAGAGGAAAAACTCATTTTCTCATAAAATTGATTTATAAAGCCTCCTTACAATATGGGTAAATATTATTTGTAAATTTTTATGTTTTCATAATTAAAAAATTGGTTTGAGTTTCTGAGTTCATCTATAGGTAAGCATGCTGTTTCCATGAGTAGACTGCATGTTTAATTCTAAAGCTTTAAAAAATAATGATACATAAAAATGGTCTGCAATATGTTCAATTGGAGGAAAAAGATTGTGATTTTTACATGAGTAGAGATTTTTGTGTCTTATAATCTAGTAAGACCATGGTAGTAAAGTACAGGAAGTCAGATAAGATTTGGAGATGCACAGACTGTAATAAAGTACTGGTAAAATTGCTGTGATGGCACGCATAGACTTTAATGCCGATTAAATATTAAAAATGGAAAGGAGGCAAGAAAAAACTCACAGCATCTAAAATAAAATGTCTAGTAAATTATCTCAGAAAAATGTGGGATTTATCTAATATAGGATGGGTTGTCACATCATTAATGAAAATCCCAGTTTTATGGTTGAATATATAACAAAATGAGTATATAAAAAACGAAGATAAATGGAGCTAATACACTGAATCAAAATAAAGAAAAGCATTGATGAAAAGGCGCTGCTCTGTACCCTCCCCCCAAAAAATGACAAAGTAGATTTAAGGTGAATTTTCTATTTGGCAAAGATTACAAAAAGACAGACGGCAAACCACACAGAGACCTGGCCTAAAAGAAAACACAGAAAGTAAGAACTATCTGGAATCCAGGAAGGCAGAACCCAAGAGCCAGGAGAATGATGCGATGCTGAGCACTCAGGGTTACTACAGACGCCGATCACTGCATGACGCCGGTCTCACTCCGCACCGAGCTGAAGAACGAGAACGTCAAACACAATTAAAAAGAGTATCTCTATGAATCACCGTGTTCATAGAAAGAAGCTCGTGTGAGAGAAAAAAAAAAAAGTGTGGTATCTAAAAAGACAGTTTTTAAGAACTTTTAGTCACTGTAAAACATTTGAGAAGAAATAAATCTGTGGTTATCCACGGAGGAGCAATCACACTTTATACAAATGATATATTAAAAAAAACTGAATTTCACATTCATCTAAAATTATTTTGCTTCTATGTCGGACCCTCTGTCTTTAATCTACTTATTTCTTTCTTTCATCTATTTAACTCATCTACTTTTTAACTCATCATTTTGTCTTTGACTTTTCTTTTCAATTCCAGATTGTCTACATGGAACATTTCACTGCTTTCTTCATAAATTGAGATAACATATATATATTTTTTCCTTCTAAGATGATGATAAAGAATCATCTCCGTTGTATAATATTTAAATAACACATAATCTCCTTATCCATAGGTTAAAATAGAAAAGAACATATTTTAAGACGTTCTGCTTATATTTATAGTTTTGACGAATATACAAATTAAATGATCTTAAAATAATCTCAAAATTAATGAATAATATGATTGGAAAAAAGTGTTTTCCATTCCACTGTATTTCTGGTGAGGCATTTGGTCTCAGGGGCAAAACAGAAAAACAAACAAACAGAGCCCGAAATTTAGCTCAGTGGTTCTGGTGTCTGCCTGGCAAGTGCAAGATCCTGAGTTTGATCCCCAGTAACTGCATACTGCAGTGCCAGGGAATGGGGTCTCATGCCTGTAATCAGGAGGCAGAGGCAGGAGGGCTGCTTTGAGTTTGAGGCTTGCCAGGAATACAATAGTGAGTTCAGGCCAGCTTGAATTACAAAGTGAGATCTTTTCACAAAAACAAGCAAAAAATGAAAACAACAACAAAAACCAGAAAGGGAGCAGGAAAAAGAGATAGGAAAGACCTCTGTGCTGAGGAACCCTGTGTTCTCAGTTTACTCGTACGTCTCTCTTTACGCTTCTTGAGTGTTGAGGGTCTGCTAACCTGGCAGGAAAAATGGGTGTCTGGGAAAAATTAAAATAAATCCATAAATAGATAGTTATGCACCACGCCAAGCACCATGGACACAAAGCAAATACTAGGTGCACTCATGAATGGAGATCCGTAAATGGAGAACTATAATAGAACATGAAGGAGTAGGAAAAAAATATGGTAAGAATGAAAGGATGCTTGTCACCTCCTCGCAGGCTGGATCTATTTCTCAATATTCCACTCAAATTATTTCTCTCTGCCCACTGAACCTAAGGGAATTCCTTGGCATGATATATTTTAAGAAATTCTCTTTCTGGATTGTTTATCAATCTTTGGTTCTTTCTAGATTTCTAATGACACATTGCTTGGGCTTATCTTGAGTTTATTCTGCCTTTTTACTATGGATATTCCCCAAGGCTTATTCTTAAGTCCTTTCTCTTTGAATAGCAGATGCTAGTAATTTTGAAAAGGTTAGAATAAATGAGAGAGAAATTTGGAATATCAATTTAAAACTTGTTTCAAAGCCTGGATGTGATATCTTAGAAGATTAATGCCTTTCATTAAAACTGACTGAATGCATGTTTAAAATCCAAGAGGCAAAAAATAAGAGAAAGATGCAAGTTAGAGAGGAGAGAATATTTCTATTTAGAGAATGGTTAGTTAAACTTGGACATGGGAGAGTTAGCAAAATATATTCAAGATCTCACTCTGAATTTTCAGCAAAATATTGGCCCCTTTCAATTTGCTGTCTCCAGAAAAAAAAAAAAAGTTTTCTCAAAAACAACAATGGGAAACAAATTAATCAAATCCTTCACCTCAAGGAATTTGAATTAAAAGCTGTTTAAATTCAGTGAACATTAGTAATGAAAGTGTCATTCTGAGCTGAAATTTGAAGAATTTCAAACACTTTTATGCTGAGAGATAAAAATGACTGTATTTTGGATAAACTCTTCTTTTAGGACACGAGAAATAATTCATTTTATTAAGAGTTTGGTGGCCTAATAGTAGAATAAGAAAAAACTGACATCCTTCTTTCCTTTCTTTTTTCCTCTTTGAACAACTTACTTATAATCTATTTCAGGAATTGGCTATTGAAAGCCTGTTTTTCTCAGTTAATTTTTTTCTGTCTGATTTTTCTTTTTAATTTTTAATTGATTTCATACTTTATGTAACAGATATTGTAGAAACAGCCATTCACAAGTTGTAGTTATGCTAGTAGCTTAAGATATTTTTAATCTACTGGACTGCTTATATTTGAAAACTTTAGGAGTGCATACATTTCAGTATTCTCTATCATTTTCATTAATTCTTAAAATGAAATTGAAATGTGGAATATATATATTTATTTGATTGTTCATGCTATTGTTATGATTATTTTAAAGTTAATTTTATAGTGAAATAGGCACATTTTATATACATATCACAGTGGTTCTCAATATCGACAATTTGTATCTGTACATGACATGACTTTGAGACAGAGGCTCACTGTGTAGTCCAGGCTGTTCTTGAACTTGCACCAGCCTCCTGCCTCAGCATCCTGAGTGCTGGGATTACAGCACTACCACGTGCCAAGGATTATCTGTTTCATTTTAAAAATAATGTCTTCTGGTATTTAAATTTGCTACTTTCTAAAATTTTGTGTAAACTTGAAATGTGGGTGTCTCTCTTCTGAATAGCACATTTGTGAATCCTAGTAGTGAAGATATATTTTGCAGAGTGATATCTAGAAACTTCAAGGTTCATGTCCTAAAGGCTGCCATCTAATTTTAGTCTAAATAATAATTAAATGCTGAAATATTTTCCTGTGTTTTAGTTGCCAGTTCGGTCTTGGTAATGTTCTTGATTGTGTGTTTTTCATCCACATCATTTGATCATCATATGATCTTCATCCCAAAATCCCAAAATTCTCAAATCATGCCTTAAAAATATGAAGCCCAAACCCCCAGGTTATCAGATTATCATTTTGAATTACTTTAAAATGTCTGCATTTTTTTCTACAATGAAATACTATCAAGTAATCCCACTGACTATTAAATAAAATTATAAACTACTCATCAAAGGAATCCAGATATTCTACAAAGTGTAACCTGTCAGTGTTAAAGTGGGAGATATTAGGCTCCAACATTTGGTTTTAAAATGCATTATATCACTTACTATATCCACTCAATGAAATAGAATACAAAACTAGAGATAAATATATTAACATCTGGCATTCAAGATGTTAAGTATGTATGAATCATGAATTGTTTCCTTCTATCTAGTTAGCTACATCTTACATTGCTACTTCTATAAATCTAATTTCTGATAGTCTCTTCTTCCTTGAATTTTATATATAGAAATAATACAATGCATATATATATATATATATATATATATATATATATATATATATATATATATATATATGTCAAGACCACACTTGGATGTCTCCTCTTCCCTAGAATCTTTCTTCACTATATCCAAGCTTTTCCTCTGCGATCCTTTTCCATACCAGAAATCACATTGTAGGGAGAGGAACAAACATGACTCCATTTGTAATAATTTATCTGTGCCTAAAATTTTCTTATCTACTTTTTATTTCTATTTTATTTATTTATTTATTTATTTAAGGTTTTTTGAGACAGGGTCTCGCTTTGTGGTTCAGGCTGGCCCTGAGCTCAGCCTCCAACTCACATCACAGCAATCCTCCTGCCTCCACCTCTGAGTGCTGGGATTACAGGTGTGAGCCACCACGCCCGGCACTGTGGTATGTGGTACTAGTTGCTGCTGGGCGTGAGTCTCCACGCCCAGTATGGTAAGTGGTAACTGGGGATCGAACCCTGGTCCTTGAGTTTGCAAGACAAACGCCGGAACCACTGAGCTAACTCCCCGGCCCTCTTATCTACTTTTTAATACCCAGACTCAAAATATTTGATCGTATTTAAATGTTATTAGATAAAATAATTACAAATATGTCAGTGTGTGGATTGATCTCTTTACCACTAGATGTCACTGTTAATCACAAAAACGCCACAAAGACTTTACAATACTGAATTTAAAAAGCTCAAAAAACCAAGAATTATCTTTATCTGACCTAAACTCACAGCAAATTAGAATACATCTCTCAGAAGACTATTTAGTATCTTTTTTTCATGCAGCATAAATATTAATAGTGATTAATGATATGGTGCTGACAAAACCTGGCATCAAGTGTTTTGAACTATTTTTATAATGCTCCACAATATATTTCTCAGATACTACAAGCCATGATTTCTGGAAACAGTGTGTTCTAAAAGCTTTTAATAAATGGTTTCTGTCTCCTTGATAGTCTCTTTGGGTTTTTGTCATTATTGTTCTTGCTTTTGTGTTGGAAAAATATGACAACCATGAAGAATACTGAGTTATCTCTGTATTTATGGTAGCCTAATCCCTCCCATTCACAGATCTAATTTTGTACCTAATTATTGTACTATACACCATTTTTAAAAGTTTGAGAATATGTATACTTTATGGTAAAATTTAACTGATTAGAATGTGGTCTATATAGAAAGATATTTCTTAGATTTTTCTGGCTAAATTTGAATTTTATACTTAGGTTTTAGTATAAATGATAGTGGTACTTCAAATTCTGATTTTGCTTATCTTTATGATATTATTGCTATATTTTAATTTACATCACATATTTATTTTAACATTTTATATTACATATTATATATATCATTTTAGAAAATTTTGTAGTATCTATCAGTATCCTAGTTTAAGATATTTCAACCAAATATAGCATTAAATAAAAAAAAGTTAGTCCTACTTTCCTCTCTTCCCCTAATAATTTATTTTGAGAGAACATCTCTCAAAATCTATGAGAATTGAAGAACTTTCAAAATGCCTCTCATGTAAGTTGATCACTAGATATCTGGCTACTTATTCCCTGACACCTAGAATTGCAATGTTTTATGTATATTTACTTGTCAATCCTATCACCTTATTTCTTGGTTTACTGAGAAAACTCCAGTGGACTGAGGAAAGTCCTCACTTTGTAGTAGGTGAGTCTGAATCAGGAAATACAGGTCTCTTCTCCAGGCAATTACAGGTTAGTTTAATAATACAGGTATATCCATTAACTTGGTTCTTTTTTTTTTTTTTTCTTAAAGACAGGATCACTCTTTATAGTTCAGCATGGACCTAAACTCCCTATGTAGCCCAGGCCAGCCTCAAACTCATGGCAATCCTCCTGCCTCTGTATCTTGAGAGCTAGAATTGCAAGCATGAGCCACCAAAGCTGACGTTATGATATGTGGTGCTGGGGACTGAACTTGAACTTGGGACCTTGTGCTTTCTTGGTAGACACCGGAACCACTGAGCTAAATCCTGGGCACTTTTATCCTATTGTTTATGAAAGTAAACCATGCCTGCCATATCTGTATTGTATTTTCATAATAATTATAGAGTTCTTCTTATGATTTCTAATTTTGATCCAGCTTGCAGGAGAAATTAGTGCTGGCTTTTCCTATTATGAGATCCACATTTTTCAACCTGCTAAAGCCAGGTGTTTTAACAACAATCCTAAACATTTCTTTACCCTCTGTAGCTTGACCTCATCCAATCTGCAATATTTTGATTGTCATTCTAGCTTACTAATGTCTTGTACAATCTGGCTTCTTTATTAGAATCATTAGTATGGCTTTCTTTCTACCCATGAAACATTTGTTTTGTAGGCAGAAGCAACAGGAAAAGTGAAGGGAACATTTACTGAAACAAAGGCATACTGCTGATCAAGGAAGTATATTTCTATCATTAAAAACACAGTTTCTGGAACCAAAGAAATGAGTTTTAAATTCTTTCTCTATATTTTACAGCTTTGAGGTATTTATTTAACCTCCTTGTACATTTTCTTCATGTATAAAGCAGGCAGAAATGACAGTACATATATCATGAGTAATTTAATATAGTTATATGTGGTTGGCTCCTAATAGGTACTATAAGCATATTTCTTATGGTCATATCACAGTTTGAGTCATAGTATGATGACTATAAAAACATGTGCCCTGAATCTGAACAGTATACACTGCAGTGCTGGCTACATTGCTTACTAAACCATGTGTCTTTCAGTGTATAAGCTTTCTCTATTGCAATCTTATTTGTAATAAACAGAGAGAGAGAAAGAGAGAGAGAGAGAGAGAGAAATAATAGCATTATCCTCCTTGGTTAATAGCACAGGATAAATGATTAATGCTTGCAATGAACTTAGTATGCTCCATAGCATATAATATATATTCTATAAATAAAGGTTACTTGTATTATTAATAAAATTAGTAAGGTCTGAAAAGTGTCTTCTAGAATTCTGATGAGGGAACAGGGTTTGTACCTATTTTATAAGATGATTAAAACAGAGTAACAATGGAAAAACTGAGACTTAAATTATTGTATATTAAATATAAGCTATCCATCAGCAGTTCACTTTGAGATTTCAATTAAAAATTGGATCTGAATCTTAGAAAAAGTGTCTTAGCTAAGTTAAAATTTTAGGAACCACTCAAGAGATATTTAAAGCTATTTAAAGGAAAAGATTATATCACCATATAAAAGAATAAATTTGGAGGTTTGGAGAAGCTTTTCCAAGGCTGTAGAAGATTCTAAATTTTGAAGTAAAACTGAGAGAGTAAAGTTACCAAATGCAATAGAGAAACTGAAATGTGAGAGAGAGAAGTGAGCAAGTTAAACAAACAAGACATCAGGAAGAATATAGAATCTCAGGGATTATGAAAGGGCAGAGATTTCTGTGAGGAAGACAGGCTATTTGTCAAATCTACTGTACAGGCAACTGAAATGGAGTCATGAACAGGTTCACTTTGTTTAATTCTTTAAAGGTTGAGCCAGTTTTACAAATTTCAAGCAGAACGGTGAAGATAGAAGTCAGTCTGAAAGGGAAAGCAGTAAGTTTTGACAATGGATTATTTTGACTAATAAAACAGAAAAATTAAGAAGGTGAATTGGAACTCAATCAAATGAGGTTTCTTTGAAGATTCTTCTAGAATCTGATTTTGTTTTGTGAACCATATGTGCATAAGTAATGTAAAAGTTAAGATTAAAGAAACAAGGAATTATCACTAACAGTAAAAAGGATAATTTCTTTACTAGATGAGGAAAAGCTGAATTCAGACTGGTATAGTTTGTAGATTTATTGATGGGAATAAAATAAAACTCAGTCATACCAGGTTTTAGCTTGTTTGTTAGTATATCTCTGTGTTGAGTAAGGAAAAGAAAAATGACTTCAAGGTTTTAGAGCAGAAGCACACACGGTACAAGGAATTGGTTGCTCAGATGATGCAGGGGCTGAGAACTCATTTGGGAATA
>PVIR01039404.1:0-13948 GCA_004026965.1 Petromus typicus
TCACTGGTCATTTGAGAGATGCAGATGAAAACAACACTGAGATTCCATCTTACTCAAGAAAGAATGGCTGCTATCAAGAAATCAACCAATAACAAATTCTGGCAGGGCGGTGGGGATAAATGAACCCTTCTTCTTTATTGGTGGGTACATGGACTGGTGCAACCACTGTGGATATCAGTGTGGAGATTCCTAAAAATACTAGGATATATTTGACCCTGCTAGCTCCCTGCATGGTATGATCTAGAATAAACTAAAAGCATCATAACACAGTATCACATGTACACCCATGTTTACAGCGGCACAGTTTCTAATAGATAAATCTTGGAAACAGCCCAAAAGACCATCAATTAGTGACTGAATAAAGAAGGTGTAGTTTTTCATACTAAAATGGAGTATTTCTCAGCCATAAAGAAGGATAAACCGGAGACATTTATACGATGGATGTACCTTTAGATCACACTAATAAGTGAAATAAATAGGACACGTGTAAATACCAAATTTTTCTCTAGTGTGAGAAACTAAAGGGGTAAATGAGGTTCAAAATGTATAATAGGTATGTGAAATAGGAAGAAACGTTCAAAGGTGAACAGCAGGTGAAAGGCAAGAAGGCAAAGAAAAAAACTGAAAGTTAAGAAAGAAAAAATTGCTGGGTGTGGTTGCGCACATCTGTAATTCCAGGACTTGGGAGGCAGAGGCAGGAGGATTACTGTGAGTTTGAGGCTTGCCTGGGCTCCACAGTGAGCTCAGGGCCAGCCTGGACTACAAAAGCAAGATGCTGTCACCAGAAAAAAAAAAAAAGGAAAAGAAAAGAAAAAAAGAAAAAATAGAAACAAAGCTAATGTATATGGGGGAGGCGTTGAGGGAGGGCAGAGGAATTGGGAAAAAAAAATCAAGATACATCATGTACAGGTACAAATTTCGAATGATGAATGAGATCATAAGTTGTATCTAAAATGTACCAGGAAAGTCAATTAAAACAGAAAAAAAGGATAATGAACATTTCATGCATACCTGCTACCTTCCTCACTCATGCAGATATAGTGGGTAGTAAAAAGCTACCCAAGCAGAGGCCCAGCTGTGGGTGATTTGTAGAGCTCTTTGTTTACTGGAGGAGTGGGGGAATGGAGGGGAACACTGCTCTGTTTACCTACTATGTGAATATGGTACATCTATTTAAAATGTGAAGCTATTAAAGAAGCTGTCCAACTATCTAGGACTACTTGAACAAAAAAAGCCAGAGCAGATATTAAAAATACCGTATTTAGAAATATTTAGTTCATACATACATACCTGACATTCTGTTTCATGAGTTTTCATTATCTTGAAATCATCTTGTTTACTGATGATCTTCTGCAGCTAAAAACATTGCAAACATGAGTTTACATGTGTGTTTATTAGATTTTTCAAAATAACTTGAAAACAGATGTTTTTATTATAAAATATATACTAATTTATTTGTTACATGTTGAACATGTTCTGAATAGCTCCAATTATCCTTTTTTCTTAGGTTAGATAAGAATTAAAGGAAAAGACAGTTAAGAAAAGTATCAACATTATTTATAATTTTCTCCTAGGAAAAGCAGTTTATTTAATACATATATATCCTGAAGACAGTAGTCTAAAAAAGTCAGTTATCTTGTCCTTTCAAGAGAATTCTTACTCTTAACTTTTTGGTTTTTTTTTTTTTTTCTTTTGAGACATGTTTTTTCTTTTATACTCACGTTGTTGTTCAGGCTGGCCCTGAGCTCCTCATGTAGCCCAGGCCGGCCTGGAACTTCAGTGATCCTTCTGTCTCTGCCTCCTGATGCTGAGATTAAAGGAGAGCACCACCATGCCTTGTCCTAACTTAACTTTTTTTATCACTGATAATGGCTACACTCTTAGTATATAGTACACAAAAAGCTATTTATATTATATACATGTTCTTTCCTCCTTTATGCATTTATAAAACATTAACATAATTTTGACATATTGATTATAAAATTGATTCTAATATCTTGAAGTTGAATACATTAAAAAAACCTACCTACCTTTCAGAGTCATTTGTACCAATCTTCATATGGAAAGCAAATTTTTAAAAAAGGATTTAAAAATAAAAATAATCAGATGTAGACAAAAATTCCAAAGGATGGACTTAAATCAACCAGAAGATAAATCTTCCCTTAAATTTCCTGTTAAGTGATTTCTTTGTTAAACATTTGAAAACAGCTGTGATTTAACCCAAATCATCTGTCACAAATTTGGCTATTTATTATGTTTAGGTAAATGGCTTATTCAGGCCTCTAAATTTTGCCCAGTTTTCACTGCTCCTCCCCACTTAGTTCAAAGTTGCAAAGCTTTATATTTGTTCTACCTTTTATTTATTTTTTAATTGACAGCCAAATGATACACTGTATCAAGTTCAATCTGCAAAACTTTTCCCTTTCTTACTGCTCCACCTTTTTTTCAACATCTTATTATGTAAATTTCAAACATAAAGCAAGCAGAATTCTGTACTTAACCACTCTATAATCATTATTCAGTTCCAGTGATTATTGGTACATTTGTTCACCTACATTTCTACCTTCTTTGTTTTCCTCTGTTATTATTTACAGCTCTAGAGAAAAAATTTCACACATTAAGACATATGAATCTTAGCCATGCAATTCTGATCATTTCTTTGTCTCTTTCCAGTCCATCCTTTCTCCCTGCTTCCCCATGCAAACAGCTCAGTCTCAGCCAGTTTAGAAATTCAAATAAATGAAAACATACACCATGTACTGCATTGTGTTTGCCCTCTTTCATTCAGCAGAGGTCTCGAGATGCATGCATACTGTTTCCATATCAGAAGTTCCTATTTATTGTGAAGCTTTGCAATACTCTGCAACAACACCTCCATTCACTTATTACTTGTTCCTGATCTTAGACACAGTATGATGTTACCTTTACTCTTCTTTTTGGTGGTGCAGGGAACTGAACCCACTGCCTCATGCATACTAAGTACATGCTGTGCCACCAAGTAAACTCTTCTCAGCTCACTTTACATTTCTGTAAATGCTCTTTAGCAGACTGAGAAAATTCTCTTCGATTTCGATTTTGCTCAGTTTAGCAAGGAAGGATTTATTGTGTTAAATGGCTGGAGTACATTAACATGATCATAATGATTTTTCCATTATCATGTTAATAAGATGGATTGTACTGATGGGTTTTTCAGCTCCTAACATAATTTGGTATTCTTTGGATAAATTTCACTTGGATGTAAGTATGTATGTATGTGTGTACTGCAGCACTGAGAGTTGCCCCAGGGGCACTTGACCACTGAGCTGTATCACTAGCTCTGCTTTTACTATTATTATTTTAATTGCTAAATTGCCCAGGCTGGGTTTGAGTTTGTGATCCCCCCCCCTCCCCCGGCCTCAGCTTCCTAAGTAGCTGGGATTGCTGGTATGTACCACACATCTGGCTATCATGTATTATTTTATACCAGGCTGAATCTGATTTGCACTGTCTGGTTAAGTATTCTGTTCAAGAGGAAAACTGGTATATGATTTGCTATTCTTGTTAGGTCTTTTGTCAAGCTTTAGTTAAGAGCTAAGCTGGTCTCAAAACATGAGAAGGTGGGGCCGAGGATTTAGCGCAATGGTTCCAGCGCCTGTCTTGCAAGCTCAAGAGCCCAGGTTCGATCCCCAGTAACCACATACCATACTGGGTGTGGAGATTCATGCTCAGCAGCAATCACTACCACATACCACAGTGCCGGGCGTGGTGGCTCACGCCTGTAATCCCAGCACTCGGGAGGCAGAGGCAGGAGGATTGCTGTGATGTGAGTTTGAGGCTGAGCTCAGGGCCAGCCTGAACTCCAAAGTGAGACCCTGTCTCAAAAAACAAAACAAAACAAACAAAAAACACAAGAAGGAAGTATTCCTTTGTCTTGTATTTTCTGAAAGGATCTGTGGAGATTTGGCAGGATCTCTTTGTTAAATGGTCAGCAGATTCAAAAGCACAACAATCTGCATGTCAACATTTCTTTCTGTGAAGGTTTTAGATAGTCTAATTCCTTTGATAAAGCTTTCTGTTGGATACAAGGTGCTATGTTAAAAAAAACAGAAAGAAGGGAAAACTGTGATATGGAAGTTACAGAGCCTCAGGAAGGCATCTATTTGCCAGACACATTTCCCTATTACTTAAAAATGTACTGCCAAATTTACGATTTAAACTTATATTGAACAATATTTTCATTTGGGGGCTGAAGATGATATATGCAGAGTCAATTTAACTTATTTTGCTTTCAGGGTAATAGTTTATAAACTCTGGAACAAGAGTACTATTACAAAAACAAGAAGAATAGGTTCTACTGAAGGCTTTTATATTTATTTAGTAATAAATCCACCAGGTATATTTAGTATGATAAAATTATAACACTATAGGAGGAGCACAATCCTTCTTACCAGTATGAAAGTGATGTGAAATAAAAGGACCACCAAAGGAGCGATTTATACTACTAAACAGAATTGTCATTAGTCTGTTGTTTACACAGGCTGCATTAAAACCCTGGCACTTATCCCACATGAGCAGATGTACCATCTATCAAGGTAAAGATGAAATGAATTAACTATTATGGGCTTTGATCACTGTCGGTATTGTTTATCATTACCTGACAGAGAAAAACTCAGGCAAGATAGCTGCTATTTTATGAGTTCTTGGGATGAAGAAGTAAGCAATACACTTACTATTATAGTTTTTAGATCTCGATGTTAACAAAACATAAATGAACCACAAAACATAAAAGTAACTAAGACAAATTATATTTCAGGACATTTTCACAAGATTTTACATTAATATGTTTTATCATTACTTTTGTATTTGACGTTCAGATCACTTTGTTACATTTATGTCTTTGGTGTTAAAGTAGTTCTCATTACTTTTTTGGCACTTATGATAGGAAAGCAGTAAGTAAAACTTATTGGGGGAACACTGAGATAAGTTTTTTTTAAAAATCCCTGCTTTTTAAATATATTTTTCCTGATCTGAAAAGAACCATTTGGTTCTTTCAGACCATTTCAAATACAAGATGCTACACACTTAGGCGTACTAGTGGAAATGTAGTTTTCTTCTAGCCTGTTTTATCTTTCTTTTTGGTTTTTGAGACAGGGTCTTGCTTTACTTCGGGCTGACACTGAACTTACAGTGCAGGGTGGCCTTGAGCTTGTGAGGATCCCCTTCCTCAGTCTCCTATATGCTGAGATTACAGGAGTTCAGAACCATGCCTGGCCCAAAGAACCTTTACAGGCTTGCAAGGTTGGCTTTTATAACTCACACTTAAAAATTATCAGTGATACATCCTGTCATATTCATTGCTTAACTCATAGGCTAATTATTCAAGAATTTCTAAACCTTTAAGGAAAAACTAGTAGAATTCAGAAATTGCTCCAGAAGCCTGCACATGAAACTGTTAAATGAAAAACTTCAAGTGTCATGCAATCATATTAGGAATGGGGGCTGCCTCTACGGCCCTTTCCATTTTTCTTTCCGTATCGCCACACTATAGCTTGTGATGTGGCCTCCTGTCACCACCACTCTTACTAACAGGCACCAACTTGGATCCTTGTGACCAGTGACAAGGTCAAGACAAGTGGTGTAACCAGGGGCACTTTTCAGGCCACTTTGTAAGATTACCTCCAGCTTCATTATTCTAGAGATGTGCCTTGTGACTCCCCAGGAATAAAACCAGAAAGTCCAACTAAGGTCTAAGGGAATTCTGAATGCAAAAACTGCTTAACTAATCTAAAACAATCTCATCTTTATGCAATTTTGCCTTTACATTCAGACTGCCCTTTATGTGAATAACAAGAACAATAATAAATTGGTTCATTTCTCATCCTTGAGGTAGAATGCAGTCGCTAGAGAGCAGTTTTTACCTTGTGACATGTGGCGTTAGATATTTCAGGTTTCACTTGTGCAAATACATTCTGTTTCTTAGAACAGAAAACAATCCTGTTTAATCACCAAATATGTCAAAATAATATCTTTATCTATGCCTACCAATTTTGTACTCCTGTTTATTCACCTTCTAGCCTTGTGGTATAGGGTCGCATTCTTTTGAAATACTTCTGTACTGATTCCTACTGACCTACAAACTTTAAGGGACCTTCCGCTCAGTCCCTATCCCACAGAGCCATTTTTAAAAGAGCCTGGCATCAAATCAGATGTATGGTTTTCTTCCCAAGGCTGGGAAGACCACTGTTACTCTGTAGGGTTTGTTAATTCTTGGGTCATTATTCTGTTACTTGAAAATTTATTCTTTGGTTTCTCCAACTCAGTTGACCTCTTAAATTAAACTGCTTTCCAAGATCCTAGTTTCCTCCTTTTTACTCTGCATTCTTTTCCCCCTGCAGTCATATATTCTCACAATTTACATTCTGGGAGGATATCCCCTATCTGCGTCACCTGCTTAGTTGATCTCCAGATACTTGCTCTGCTCATCTGTCTCAGCAAGAATGTCCTAGCAGTCTGCCAAACTCAACATATTAAGCTGTGTCAAGATCTTTCTCAACACAGTCATCCCTGATTGCTCCTTCGGATTAGGCAGGCATTGAGGAAAGAGCAGGGCTCTAACACTGGATGGACTTAGATTTAAATAATGGCTACAATGTTGCCTACACATTAATTTTCTCATCTTTAAATGGGGATACAATGACTGTCAGACATAATAGTCCTCAGTAGGAACCAGTCTTTGGTTACTGAATGTTACCATTATTCTTAGTTAAGTAGGCTGAGAAAAGGAGTGACCACTTTCCTCTAATTTCTCTAATCTAGAGAAACCAGCTCTCAGGCTATTCTATGCTACCTCTTGACTGTACATACCAGCTTTCACTTACAGTTGTAAACTCAACTACTAAAACCGCCTAAGGAGCTACCTTGCCTTCAGTCTCTCTTGTGACTCATCTCCCATTCTGCATCTAGAGGTGGATTCTGGATGACTGCCTTACAATTAATTTTAACAACTGTCTGCTGGTTTCTCCTAACAGTATATTTCACGAGATGGAACTTCTTAGGTGTGAAAAGAGGTTCACACTTTAGCTGTGTTGCATAACAGCAGCAATGTTTTTATAAGTGCTCCAAATTCTGCAGCATTAATTTCTCCAAAGGAACATTATTTTTGTTTTCTGCTTTCTTTAGCCTGAACAGAACTGAGGACAGAGACAAATTTATAGTGACTATCTAGTATTTCCTTTCTTTCTTGCTCTCTGATTATTTTCTGCCTGTGGTCCCTGAGGAAGAGTCACAGTATCAGAAATTCTGTGTCCTTTCTACTTTATTTTGTATATAGATCCAACTCCTTGCTGGAATTTCAGGCTGCTTTCATAAATCAGTGTCAAATCCACACTGCTTTTTTTGAAATGTCCAGATCTGTTAACATTTGTTCACACTGACTTTCTAATGGAACTCTGTTCTTTAACATATTTTTTTCATATAACATATTTTTGAAAGCAAGAAATATTCAAATATTCTTCAAGCAGTTAAATAGTATAGTTTTCACTACAGCTTTCCATTAAATTTTCTTGTATCACTTTGAGAAAATAAATTCCATAAAATTACTACCTTTGTTCTGCACAGTACAATGAAACCTTAAACATAAAGGGTATGCAATGAATTCTATGTAAATTTTCCTAGCTTCTAGTCTGATAGAATATAAAGCAGGGTTGAGCAATAGAAATATAATGGAGCCAAATAAGTGACTGGTTTTCTGGTAGTCATATTAAAAAAGTAAAAAGAAACAGTGTATTAATTAACATCTAGATTAATTCATCAAAGGTTTAATATAAAAATTAAGATGCTTTACATTCCTTTTCTTCTTCTAAGTCCAATTTATATTTGACTTTTACAGGACATCTCAATTCAGATAACATTTCATTGGATATATTTGATCTGTATTAGATTTTATAAAATTTACAATTGGAAAAGTAGATTCATACACTCAAGTTGTTCCAAACACACGTGAAAGTTTTCCAGTACTTGAAGTGAATATAAGTTTTGGGTGTTTTTCCTTTTTTTTCTTTTTCTTTATTGAGTTTTTTCTTGGTTGTCTGAGACAGTGTCTATATAGATCAGGGTGGTCTCAAACTCATGATGTAGCCCAGCTGGCCTCAAACTCAAGGTGATCCTCCTGGCTCAGCTTCACAAGTGCTGAGATTACAAGAGTGTATAACCCTGCTTGACAAATGAAGGTTTTTCAATTTATAGTTTAAATTAATTACAATGAAAAACTAAACTTTCTGAGTCACACCATATTTCTGAGGCTCAAGAGCTAAAATGGCTAACAGCTATTACACTAGATAGGGTGTAAGTACAGACTCTATGTTTCACATATAACTAATGAGTTTTTAAATCTATTTTTTCAGTACACTGGAGACTGGAAGAAAAAAAAATAGACAATGACTAGAACTGACAGGGAACTGAGCTGTTCATTTACAGTGATAATCATCACTGAGACATGGTAGGTAGTATCCTAACAGTGGGGAGGAGAAAAAGAAAAGCAGAAATACAAAGTAGAGGCAGTGTATACTCAGCTATTCAGTTAAAGCCTAAGTAAATGAGTATAGTGTTTTCAGCGGGGGGGCGGGGGGGTGTTGTTTTGTTTTTTACAGAGTTTTACTACTATGTAATCCAGGCTGGTCTTGAGACTGTATTCCTCCCTCTTCACCTTCCCCAGGGCTGGGATTACAGGCAGGTGGCACATTCCTGGTGCCACTATACCCTTGATATACTCTGAAAATCTAATTGTTAATCACAATGAAATTATCTTTATAAATTCTGAATATTATAATCAGTGTGCAAAGACAGGGAAAATACATATCTATTTGTGGCAGGTACCACAAAAAGTCATGTTAAAAAATTTAATCATGTTAAAATGGTAAGCCTCAGGTAATTAGAAAATTCCTGTGTGTGAAATATTTCATAATCTGATACTACCAATTAAATAAGAATTACTCATTCTCTTTAAAATGCTAAACTTTGATAGATTTCAACCATATGTCTTCATTGCAGTATTTTGAATGGTGTGGCCTTATTCTGTAGCTTCTTATTCACTGGTTATATATCCTCAAAGTATTTGTTCATGGGACTATGAGTCTCATTTTTATTTTTTTCTTTTCTTTTTTTTTTTGAGACAGGTTCTCGCTTTGTAGTTCAGGCTGGCACTGAGCTCACTGGGTAACCCAGGCCAGCCTCAAACTCGCAGCAATCCTCCGAGTGCCTCTGCTTCCACAGTACTGAGATTATAGGCGTGAGCCACCACGCCTGGCATTGTGGTATGTGGTTACCAGGGATCGAACTCAAGACCTTGCATTTGCCAGCCAAACGCTGGAACTGCTGAGCTAAAGCCCTGACCTCATGAGTTCTATTTTTAACCATTTAACAGTTTATTCTGAGAGTGACTCAGCCAGTGTATTTATTCACATACTGCCTATCTGAAGTGCAGCTTGGGTGGAGTCATTTCAACCAGTCGATTCTAGTTTATGGGCCCCCAAAGTGAGTACTACCAGTCAGTTCTTATACTAAAAAATTTGATGTGTCATTCCTATATTTCCTTTTGTAATATCTTATAAAAATTAACAAAAATATGCAATTTTTGGTTATCCTATATTTATATAACTGGACTGGTAAATGGTTAAAATAGGTTCTTACACTCTCCACCTCAATTATTTCAGTTGCTTGTTTTGAACTTTTTCCATGTCCTTCATAAAGTGAGCCCAATTAGAAAGAAGTACATATACAACAAATTCAAAGGTACATGGTTTGGTGTGAGTTTATTTCTTTGTTTTTATAGCAATACATTGAGCTGAGTTTTGGGGGACAGTCTATGACTATGTCTAAATTCACGTTCTTCTTGGGTTGAAAGCAGTATTCCACAATCTGCCTTTCTCAAGTTGTAAACTGGATTCTTTTTCCTTAAATGGAACTGACCTACACATAACCAAGTCATTAGATTAACCAGTGCTCCCAGATAATGACAGCCATGGCTTTGAAGCCCATTGGCCAGTCTCAGGTAGGCTCAGAAGAGGAGCCTAATATTTGTTGTAAATCTCATCTGTTTGTTCACCAATTATGATTATACTTATTAAAAATTAGTTGAGTTTATTAAACAATTTTGTGAGGTAACAGGTTTTTCTGAAAGCACTAGAGGCAGACAACTAGCTAGGGATACTGTAGCACTGCTCTTTATTGGTCTGGTTGAGGATACTGCTTCTACAACACATGGGGTTTATAGTATAAGCAAAAACAAAAGCATTAAGTAAAGCCCTATGAGAAAGCAGGCAGCAACCAGGAGACTGCACTGAGATCCTGCTTTCTCAGCTGTTAAGTACTAGAGAACTCCTTCTTTGTATTTGGTCTCTTCCTGTCCATCTGAGCCCAATATGAAATAATACAGCTGCTGCCCCATTGAAAAATAAGCTAAAGAGAGCTGGTTCTATTTAAAAAATGAGCTGAATGTTTTAGAGTTGTCTATAAAGGCAACTGCTAAAAATTTTGTTTCTAATTAGGATAAAAAGCAAAAGATGGAATTTCATTGTTTCCTTTTTTCTTTATTACTGTCACATTCTTTTCCCCCTCATTATTTCCCCCTACACCTTCTTTCCTTTTAAATATTTTCTATTTCATTTACAATTTCATTTTCTCATATCAGAGAAAAGATATGATATTTACACATCTGTGACCTATTTATTTCACTGATGAGGATGTCCTCAAGGTACGTCCATTTGAGTATGAATGACTCAAACTTATTATTATTATTATTATTTTATTTTTTTTGAGACAGGGTTTCACTTTGTAGTTCAGGCTGGCCCTGAGCTCAGCCTCAAACTCACATCACAGCAATCCTCCTGCCTCTGCCTCCCGAGTGCTGGGATTACAGGCGTGAGCCACCACGCCCGGCACTGTGGTATGTGATACTGGTTGCTGCTGGGTGTGAGTCTCTACACCCAGTATGGTATGTGGATATCAGGGATGGAACCCCGGTCCTTGTGCTTGCAAGACAGGCGCCGGAACCACTGAGCTAACTCCCCAGCCCTCAAACTTATTATTTTTAATGGCAGAGTAATACTCCATTCTATGAAAGAACCACATCTTTATCCAGTCTCTAGTTGATGGACATTTTGGTTGTTTCCAAGATTTAGCAATCACAAACTGAGCTGCTATAAACATGGGTACACATAGTCGTTGTGATACCAACCTTTTAATTATTTTGCGTATATGAGAATCAAGTCATGTCATATTCTGGTACAAACTCTCAATGGTGAATGTGATGATGTGTATTCATAATGTAGCAATAAAGATTTAAATTTTAAAAAGAAAGCAAGAGATGAAAAAATCAGAGATCTAGGAGGATTCTACATTCATATTGCCTTCCAAGTAGTAACATATTTGCTGTACTTCAGAGAAAATGAAACTAGAACCTGCAGATGATCCATTATGGCTTATACACACATAAAAATAGTAGCAAGGAATTTCAATCAGTCTTCCAATTCAAAGCAAAGGCCTCAGTTCTAAAATGGACATGTATTTGTTTAAATTAATTAAAATGCTTATTATATAGATGTATATATCTTATTACATAGATCTTTATTTTTAAAGATGATTCCTTACATTAACAGACTGAACAATTATCAGTGTTAGTTACATCAAAGATGGTCAGGTAAAACCCTGAGAATCTTATCTGCTACCTTACTGCACTCACAAATTTCATGTCCTATGTCTGTTTCTCTCTCTTAGATTTATATACTTTCTCTAAGAGACTAAGATAGTTTCTGAAGATATTGAGCATTTATAAGCCTAAATTTTATGGGATCCCATTGTTTTATAACTTTATTCCCTATTTAGGATTCTTTTTGCTCTTTTAGTCTTTCACATAATTTTTATATGTAAGACAAAATATTTTAGGAGCTATGTTTGCAAAATTTGTGGTATGGAACTTTATCGAATGGATAATGTAAGGCACAATTTACATACAGCAAAATGCACCCATTTAAAGTGTATAATCTGATGGATTTTGACAATCATACACCATATAACCACCATTCCAATCAAGATCTGAAATACTTCCAGTTCTGTAGAGAATTCTATTTTCCTTTTCATATTTTTGGAAGTGGATTCTTTCCTCTCTTCTGGTCCCTTGGAGTCAATGATATGTTTTCTTTTAATAGTTTTTTCTCTTTTTCCTGAATTTCATATAAATGGAATCATACTTTTTGTTTTATATGCACTTATCTTATATTTATCAGTAGTTTGTTCCTTAATGCTAAGTAGTATTCTGTTATATGTGTGTGATTTATATATTTATTTATTGATAAATATCAGAATACTTATGTTTCCTAAAGACTGTATTGTAGGAATGATATTTTAATGTACATTGACTCCTTGACATTTCATACATAAATAATAAACATAGTTTTATAGAAATGTAAAATTGTACAAGCACCCATGCTTTATGTTAATCCTAAAATGACTAGTATCTATCTACTTACCTTAAAAAACTCCTTTTTCTCAATCATCTCATTGCCATCTGCATCTAGCATTTTAAAAGCCACATGAAACCCAGTATGGGGTTCTGCAATAAAGTGAAAAATGAACAATTATTCAAATACTACTGAAATGCAAATTATGTGTAGACAGATACATTTTCAAATTTGAGATAAATCACTAGAAACTATATGAGTAAGTACCTAAACAGAGAAAATAGTGATTTCTTCAAACAGTTTTCAAAGGTGTTAAGGCTTTCCTTTTAAGTTCTCTTTTCCAGCTTTTTCATGGGAGCTGATGTACGCAGCTCTGTTGTTCAATGCAAATGAATTTGAATACTCATTTCTTTAACTCAGTATATTGTATTGTACATTGGTTATTTCTGCTTTCTCAGTAATATTTTTAAACCTTTACTTGTTAAACCATTTTAGACTTGCAGAAATGTCATAAAGACAGTACAGAGTTTCCACATACTTTTCACCCTCGTTCCTCTAATTTTTTTTTTTTTTTAGTTTTTTTCAGACAGGGTCTTGCTTTGTGTTCAGGCTGGCCCCGAGCTCAGCCTCAAACTCACATCATAGCAATCCTCCTGCCTCTGTCTCCCGAGTGCTGGGATTACAGGCGTGAGCCACCACGCCCGGCACTGTGGTATGTGGTACTGGTTGCTGTTGGGTGTGAGTCTCCACGCCCAATGTGGTATGTGGTTACCAGGGAATCAAACCTGGGCCCTTGTGCTTGCAAGACATGCCAGAACCACTGGGCTAACTCCCCAGCCCTGCGTCCCTCTAATGTTAACATCTAACACATAGGACATGTGTCAAGATTAAGACATTGGGGGCCAGGGAGTTAGCTCAGTGGTTTTGGCGCCTGTCTTGCAAACGCAAAGGGCCCGGGTTTGATCCTGGTAACCACATACCACATTGGGCGTGGAGACTCACACCCAGCAGCAACCAGTACCACATACCACAGTGCCGGGTGTGGTGGCTCACGCCTGTAATCCCAGCAATCGGGAGGCAGAGGCAGGAGGATTGCTGTGATGTGAGTTTGAGGCTGAGCTCAGGGCCAGCCTGAACCACAAAGCAAGACCCTGTCTCAAAAAAAACTAAAAAAACTAAAAAAACTAAAAAAAATGCTGCTGCCAAAAGCAGGATTTGAAAGATTAAGACATTGACAGTGATATAAAATTAAGAATTAAACTCCAGTCTTTATGTGGATTTCATATTTTTTCACTAAGGCTGTTTTTCTATGATCAAATATAAGACACCATGCTGCATGTAGTCTTCATGTCTGCTTGGTCTCCTCTCTCTATGGACAGTGTCTCTCCTTGCTCTGGTGACCTTCACATGTTTGAAGAGTGCTGATCAGGAATTCTGTAGACTGTCAGGTGAGAGTATGAATATTCCTTGGTATACACTGGTATGTGTGGACGACTGTGGACAGGTTGATGCGT
>PVIR01039405.1:0-13944 GCA_004026965.1 Petromus typicus
AAGTGGATATTGACATGGATGCTACAGAGTTGACTGCTGCTTCGATATACGTGGATATGGATCCCTCCTTGTCCATTTGGGACACAGCCACTACTGTCTTCACATGCACAGCTTCCTCATTCTTGACAACCACTGGTATGTATTTGATTCATATAGTTTGATCTCTTCCATGACATTACCTAATGGATTCATGAGCCTCTGTACAGTTTAAGATGTGGGTTGTCCCTGCATGTGACACAGTTATCTGGTGATTCACCCTGATCTTTGTGTATGTGATGCTTCCAGTCCACTGCAATGCTGGGTACATTCCCAGGTGTGGACGTAACAAAGAGTAAAGAGCAGAATCCATATGTTTCCACAATCCATTGTTAACATTATCGCAGGAGGCATGTGCTGTGGGGAACAAATACCTGGGGGAGGGATAACGACTCTGTTCCCATTGTGAACACAGAGGGCACACTGTGCAATGACCATGTCATAGACCTCTTCCTTTCCTGCAAACTGGACAAGCTTCCCTAGAGATTGTGGAACTTCTCTGATCCCCTGCCCTGGGTTCTTTTCTAAAGTGCCATTTTTCAAGCACATTTTTCAACTCCAAGATTGTGCAAAGGCCACAGATAGCTCCGCTGAACTCAGGAAGGCATCGGGAGGCTTGTGGTGTTACTATCCTTTAACTACTGCACGTTTTTGAAGTATTCTAAATTTATGAGAATCAACTACATGTTTGGTGAATTCTTCTGCTGATCACCTGCTCACTGCTTTACACACAATATGGTCATTTCTACTAGGAATAGACGAGAATAGAGGGTCCTTCCTTAGTATTTTCCAGAATGATACATCACATTTGATGCAGGCAAAGGAACACAAAGCAGATCTAGTCATTGAGGAATTTCTAGAGACTAGATGTGATGAGAAGGGGAATCAACTTGAGGCAAGTTTTAGATAGAGCTGTTCAGCTCATATCAGCTGAGAACTGGGAACAAGAGGAAGGAGAGTAGTGTCGCACAGCTGCCTTCAAGGGCGTGCTTCAGGAACCTAAGACCAAAGGGGAGGGTCAATCTCTGAAATTTCCTCAGCTGTTGAAGACACAACAACTTGTGCACCAAGCCTTTAAGCCATGAGCCTTTTTGCAAAACTAGTAGGATCTATGGTAGAGAAGTTGGCTGGAGCTTGGAAAGCACTCATGACCAGAGGCCATGGAAAATGAGAGGGAATGAGCTGTCAGGGTGCTGTCAACCAGCCTCTGTCCCTGGCAACATCAGTGATACACAACAGTCTCACTTGTGGTGTAGCCTTGTTGAAGGAATACATGCTGTGTCTGAGGTCAACAGTATAGATCGCGGTCAGCCAGTATTATAACCTGTCAGTGCAGCCTCCTGTTCATCCTGCCAGAGAAAAAGACCAGGACCAAATCCTCAGCAGGATTGCATTCCTCACAGAGGCAACACAGCCTTATGTGCATGATTCTGTCCCACAGTGGGCAGAGGTCCTTCTCTACTGGAAATTGTACTCATCTCTTGTATGAGTTTTACTGGTCGGGCATGTGTGGCACTATAAGAACGCATATAGTTGTGCTGCATTCATTATGTGGCATACTTCTTTTAAAACTGCAGCACAGATTACGCAGAATGCCCAATTTTCTGTGTGTTTATGGGAATAGACCAAAGTTGCTGCGTGTTCCTAGACCAACAGCTACTTGGGCATTCTTGGAGCAGTGGAAGAACTGCTTCAGTGTGTACATGGGTTGGAAGTTAGAAGGGGATAAGCTGTGAGGATGAGACTTCATCTTCCACAGTAAAATTCACAGTAGTTGTATTCTTCTCTCCTGTCACCTATCAAAGGAACCCAGAATATCGATTCACTGAAACGTGGAGTAACCGAACTTCTTTGCACTGCATGAGTTTTTCTGGGGAATTTCTACTTGCTTACCCAAATTATCAGATCCTTTTTTTTTTTAGACAGGGTCTCCCTTTGTGGTTTAGGCTGGCCCCCAGCTCATCCTCAAACTCACAGCACAGCCATCCTCCTGCTTCTGCCTCCTGATTGCTGCGATTACACGTGTGAGCCACCATGCCCTGCACTGTGGTATGTGGTACTGGTTGCTGCTGGGCATGAATCTCCATGCCCTCCCTGTATTGTATGTGGTGGGGAATCGGACCCGGGTCCTTGTGCCCCCAAATGATCAGATTCTAAACATCTGTACCTGTGCTGTCCACAAGTGTCACCTATACCTCTTTTGAAGTACAAAAAAACCCAAATAAAATACCATTCATCCACTTCAGTACTAAATGATAGCATGAGCTGTCTCAGTGTCGCAATGGACTGAGCCAGCTAAGAATATACGTTACTCACAGGAAAACTTCCATGAAGAGAATCAGTGAGCTTCCCAAAGATCTGTGCTTTAGTACCCACCCAAGTCTCTCTTTTTCTGTTTAGTAGATAAATGCTCAAGCATGGATCCGGTGATGATAAAAGCAAGGCTGCAGGACCTCCTATACAAATAACTGGGATCAATATGTATGGACTCTGCTAGAGCGAAAGTGGAGAAGGATCTTCTAACAGTGCTTCCTAGTGACAAGCGGTCTATACTGGTCCTGTGGCTAAAACAGTGAGGAAGAGAAGCTGTGAGAGCGTGGGGACTTAATGTCACAGTACGTGCTTACAAAGTAGATTTTCAACTAAATACGAGCAGGGTGGTTACTTAGGAGAAATGTGTCTTGCAGCCTGGGACAATAGGGATGTGTAACAGGCATAGAAATCCTCCAGGATTTTCAAATACTATCTACTAGGGAACAGATGCTTCACACAATACAAAACTGATATCCGTTTGTTTCTTGCTCTTCACACAAGAGCACTTGTCAGTACTTCCTTTCACAGTGACCTCTGATCTTAGAAAGAGGATGATCCTCCTGGCTGTGAATTCAGGGACAGTCTGCTCACTATGGAGTTGTTCATACAGTAGAAAGGATGGTCTTTGTCTGGACGGCTGGGCAATTGCCATGTGTGTGAAAGACCCCAAAGCTTAGAGAAGCCACCTGCTGGTCAGTTTTGAGTTGAAGCAAACTGCAATTGCCAGCTACTGAGAGGACAGCAAGATTGAGGAAACTGAGACACAGCTCAGGACTATCTGTGCTCTACTCTGATGAGCAAGACTCTGGGTCATTTGGAGCTGCTCCGGGAGTTTTGGATTTGACCACATGTATATGAGCTTAGAAAAGCATGGTTGTACTGTGTTCCACTTGGTGTGATACATTTTATACATATCCTACAAATAATGCTCCTTTAAACTACTTTTACTATGAGGACAACAAAGCGATTGCCTTCTAGGTGAAGCATTCTCACCGTTTTGGTAGGGCAAGAATGGTTTTGACAAATGTTTTTCATTCCTAGGATTATTACAAGAGAGAAAGATCCCAAAACATGTGACAATCAGAGTTACAGTTTACAGCGACACTTGCTGAACAGAAGTTGGTTACAGTCATATGTAAACTGAGTCTTTTCCTTGAAAATTCTGTTTATGTAACCAGCAAATCTACAGTTCACAGGGAAACTGAAGAGAAAATCATGTACAATGCTACTCAATATATTCTCCCAGAATATGATCTACAATAAGATATATCATGTAATTGAATACTCATGAGTCTGTTCCTGATAAGACCAATGCAATCTCATTGAAGAACTTCATCTTGGCACTGCCACCTTCTCTTCCACAAAATAACTGTGTTCAATCACATGCCCTTCACCACAAGTATATGCTTGGGGCTCCTGAGACCTCGATCCCACTGAGTCTAACACCCTTGTGCCAATCTAGTGGCAACTCAAGGGGAGCACTGTTGCAGTTGTAAGAATCTCCAGAGCCAAACACACAGCCTCATATTCCTACCACAGATTTCCTTCCGAAGGTAAGACATTGGTCACTAGGAAGAATGGCCCTGGACAGAGAAGCACATATTCAGGCAGTCATCTCACCATCTTGTGACTCCTCATTTAACAGGAAGGGTCTTTCTGTCCATTCTCTATACACAGTTATCTCAGATAACTGGGGAAGAAAACTTTATTCTCAAGAAATTAGCCCAAGGAAGACAACACTGAGAACTGCAAATCTTACACATATGGAATCTGATTGGACCACAAAGCACAGGATATCATGTCAACATCTCCCTTCATCTCACAGACCCACTTAGCTCACAGGAAACACATCCAGAAACGAAGATAAGTTCCTCCAATGGTGCCATGCCGGAAGCACTGTTTGCATACATGTCCTAGGTGAGGATTCCTCTCAGCTTCATCTGTTAGCAGTGCTGTTCAAAGCACCTTTCCACCCTCTCAGCCCCAGACCATCTCAACTGAGCGACTAGTTCCTACCAGGTTGCAGCTGTACAACAATCAAATCTTGCAAGCTGAGCAGTGATCTCTCCAGGCCCTAAAATTCCCTAGATCCGCACCCACCATGACTGCTCTTTGCAAGACCCCGAGTCACAGAGCTGTGTTTCGGGCCCTTGAAATCCCTGAGGACATCACAATTCTGTGGACAAGGGTGGTTGTCCTATCTATGCCTGTGGGGAATCTCAATTCCTGCTCGGTCTAGGGAGCTCCTGTTTCCACCACAGACATGGGACCTACTAAGCAAAAGTTGCAGTGAATCTATGGGTCCCTGTGTCCATGCCCTGATGGACTCTTTACAGGAAACAAATTTCCCAAATGTAATTAAGTGAACGAAGGCACTTCCAAGGACCCATGGTGTTCTAAGAGTTTACACAAATAGGGAAAAGAAAATAGGAGTAAGAGAAATTAACTTTATTGATGTGGCAGTTTCTAAGCTCTATTTGATTTCACATAGAATTTATCCATACTTCCAAAGGAATTCCTTGTACATTCATATTTTATTAGACAGAAAATGAAAAATAAAATTATTTGTGTCTAATCACAGAGAAAAACTCTTGCACGTGGAAAGGAAATCTAAAATCAATTTGCAATAAGAAGAAAAGTATCACTTTCAGATCAGGAATCACAGTGGATCACCAACATCACAACATGGAAAGTGCTTGGGAGATTAGAATCGTTCTTCAACACAACTGCAAGAAACTTTGCTGTCATCAAAGAGAAAAACATATGCAAAACCTATAATTGGAAAAGCTGTCAATATTCATTTAGCCCAAACAGAACAGATAATATGGCTACTAGCTTGCCATATTCCGCTACTGTGTCACGACTTAGAAAACTGCGTGCTTTCCAGAAATGAAGACTGAGAAAGGACCTCATTTACCATGGGGTAGAAAGTAACAGTGACTGGGTAGTAAGACTGTCCACACCCGTCAATCTTCTTGACCCTCAAGTGCCTCAGTCAGAACTGCTTTCTGTCTCAAAGAGGCCTTCCAGTACATTGAAGAACATTTGTAATGTGAACAATCGCATGTGCATATGGTGAAGGATCTGGATCACAGATGTTTCAGCGTGAGCTCTCCTGCCCCAAAGGATCTGAGAGCAAGGAGGGTCCATGTTGACAACATGTTGGAAACTCAAGTACTCTTCCCTTACCAAATCCTCTGAGATGAATTTCCACGGGTCCCCTATAATGTTGGCATCACGCTCACTGACTATCAATCCTGTACTCAAGAGTTCCTTCATTTCATCCTGACTTATATGGCCCCCATGGATCAGTATGAGGTACAGGACAAAGAGCAGGAGTCTGGCTTTCGGAGCGGCCTGCACATCATTATCTAGTAGCCCACTGTAAGTGAGGCCCACCACAGGGATGAGCATAAATGTGTGGCCAGAGGCATCCAATTCACTCATCTCAACACCAAAAGTCCAACACATGAATTTACAGAACTTCTTAAGGATGTCAGTGTTGACTGCTAGGAGATCACCATGGACCAAGTGCAGTATTTCTTGCATAGTGACCTGCTCACGGTTTTGGTATTTGTGGAGCAGGTATGGCACCAGTCGATCTACCTCTTCAATTTCACGCTCACCCTGGACTATCTGTGCAGGACCACTGGGCTGAGAATCACTTGGACCCTCCCCCTCCTCACTGCCAGAGCCCACAAGGCACTGGGGCATCACGGTGGAAGCCAGGGCACTGGGGGTTGGGGAAGTGCCCTGCGGATTCTGAGGACCACTTGGTGTCTCAGGCCCTGGCTGCTCCCTTGGTGTGAACCCGATGACACTAGAGGAAGAAGAATTCTCAGTGATGGCCGAGGCTGCTGCTCCACCCTCATCCTCAGGGGCCTGCACTCCCATGAGTTGTCCTTCACTACTTTTGGTAGGATGGTCTCCCTGTGCCTGGTTGTCTTCTCTCAGCTGACCGTGCGGCATCATGATCAACTGTGTGGACAAAAAGACACTCTTGTTGGAGATTCAGTACCTTGAAAGAAAGCAGATGAGTGATCCAGCTCAGAATGACTTTGAGGTCTCCCCTAAAGGCCCAATCTGTCCTTTTTTTGTATAATGCCTCAGACACTCCTGTCCTCACCTCACTCGGTCTCCGAGGTCTGACACCCAGGCTTCTGCTCAGTGTGCATGTGAACTGCCAACGACAAGGCCTTAGGAGGACAGGATGGCATGTTGAGGCATTACTAGTAGTTATCCTAGTCTGAGGCTTTGTACCCAATCTCCACATTAGGAAATGAAACTTACGTTCTCTTTAGATGATGTAGAGTGTCCTCTGTGATGTCAGGACAGAGCACAGATCCCTGTCAGTCTGTCACTGCAAACTCCAGAGCTAATGTAAGAAAGGGAGATGGTTCTCAGTTTGCAGACAGAAGGAACTGTTTTGCTACCAAGCCTTCTCAGCAGGATGCCATGGATGTATGAGGTCCCCTAATTCTGAGGGTTGATCCCATATCTGCTTATTTCATGCCTTCCCTTTTTGTGCTGCAGGGCTTGAATCCCTCCCTGTCTTCTTCTTTCTTTAGGAAAACTTTACTAAAATTTTAGCTTCTCTGAGATGGCCAGAAGGATGCTTAGGGACACATTTGAAAACTGCCAACTGAGGGCACATACGAGGATAGAATCATTTAGTTTTGTCCACATAAACAAAACAGGGGAACTGGTTATACCATTAGTATCATCCATGATTGGGACGTTAGCTATTTGGGATGATCTGAAGAGAACCCGTTGATACCAGAGTTGAACTAAGATGCTTCTCATTACTCTGACCCAGATTCATCACACAACCTGGGATGCTATTCTGCTCTCCACCTATCTTTGCAAATGTTCAGACTATGAAAATCAAAGCTCCAGTATTAAGTGAGTGACCTCAGACTGATGGTATGGCCTAGGCAGCCAGGGATGACCCAAAAAGTCAAGTAATCTTCTGAGGAGCACTCAGATCTCTACGTTCAAGTCATCTCTACCCAACATGCTCCCTCAGACTCACCTTAGAGACTCTTTGCACATCATCACCAGATGCTGTTCCCTGTGCTAATACACAGACTGCATCTAAGAGCAAGACTGACACCTAAACATCATGTCCAAGCGGTCAACGAAATGATCACGCACCTTGACTGTCACGATCACATGTGGATCGTCAGGTGTCATATGAAGACCTGGGCACACCTTGCTGAGGGGTGGGGTTGAGATCATAGATCTCCTGAGAAATCCACATTGAAACATAGACAGGACTTGTGAAAGGTATCTGTGTTGTGGA
Organism: Petromus typicus; assembly: GCA_004026965.1. Lineage (NCBI taxonomy): Eukaryota > Metazoa > Chordata > Mammalia > Rodentia > Petromuridae > Petromus > Petromus typicus. The sequence goes on from PVIR01039405.1 coordinate 7,652, forward strand.
TTTTAGGGCTTAGTTACTTTTAGGAGATGGGGCCTGGTAGGAAGAAGACAGTCACTTTGAGTGTAACAAGGCAGTTGATATTTTCCTGGTTCCACCCTTCATCTTCTCCATAATGGAGGACTGTCCTGACCAGGTTTCTTCATACCAGAAGAATCCACACTGTTGATCTCTAGTAGAGATGGCCCAGGATGGACTGTACACTCTATATCTTCTGAGATCGATCAACAATTCTGCCATTCAAATACAGATGGCAGATATGTTATCTCAGCAACGGGAATAGCAGTTAGGAATCTGCTATGGGCTCCTAAAGTTCCACAGTTTTCTTCCTTTTTCTATCAGCAACCCTCCAACTGCCCACCTTATTACACTGGAGATAAGCTTATTTCAGACTGAGACTAACATTTCTTCACCTCATTGGCTCCCTTCCTGTCACTGCAGATTTGTGTATCCCACTCAAATTAACCATTTCAGACAGAGGCAACAGACTCACTGTGTGAGGTCTGTACTTTCTGCACTTGGGACACATCTAATTCTCAGGGAGTTTCCACAGCTTTGCCTCGGGTATCTGCTTGTATCTACTGGTTTACTCCCTCTGCTGCGCTGTACAAACTCCTTAGAACAAAGTTTTCAACTCTCTGAATCCTCCCAAAGCAATGATAAGCATAAAGGTCAACAAGGGAGGAACAGCAGTGCTCACTGGAAGACCACGTGGATAAGAAGGGAAACCAGCCCTGGGTATTACCGTCTCTTCCTCAATTTTCATGAATTGAGAAGTTCTCCAAGGGAAAATCAAGACTGATAAAGAGCAGCAAACCAGGCCCCTGCAGAGAGAGAAAAATACCAACTTGAGCAATATAAAAGAACGAAAGGAAATAAGAGGAAAAAAGAGCAATTTAGGGAGAGAAATAAAAAAACAGATATACAAAACAAAGAAAAAAGGAAGCTAGAAAGCAGGCAAAAAGAAAAGAAATAAAGAAAGAAGAAAAGAAAAAATAAAGAGAGAGAGAATGAGAGGAAGAAAAGTAAATAGGATTCTAAAAAAAATATTTAAATAAAAAACATATTGAATAGGAAGCTTTGCAAAGATTAAAAACACAATTCTGCTTTCAATTCACACTAAGGCCAAAGGTGGCGCTGTCCTGAGGCTTTTGTACTGCCTGGTTACACGGTTCAGATCAAAAAATGGCGGACCTTGCAGAATGTTCTGAATCCTCTATCTCCCTTGGGCCTTGGCAGGTGTAGATCGGTCCCAATTCCTGCTGAAACTAATCCCCATATTTAAGTTCTCTAAGTCAGAAGTCTTTCTTACATCACATGCTAGCTGGCTAGCGCCCAAAGTTGTCCAGATTGAGAATTCGTGGTATACATACAAGGCAGAGCTGCATTTGAGAGTTGACTCGTTCAGCAGAGGGCCCCACAGTCCCTAATTTTCTGTAACCTCGAGCCCTCACAGAAGCTACCCACACCGTTCCACTCACCCGAACAGAGCAGCGTTGAACCGAAACTATGTAGCTCTCACCCCAGTCAGTGCTTGTACCGCTGCCGTCCTTGTGGCCACTGCTACAGCCCCTGAGGCCTTGGCTGCGGCTGCTGGCTCTGATGTCGCCGCGCCTAAGACGTCATCAGGAAGCTGCAAGCAAAGGGCCGGGGTTTCCCAGGGCTGAGAGCAGGAGCGAAAGGTAACTTCTCAAGGTCCCTCACTGCTTGTCCTCATCAGTTCAGGCTCTTGGTTCCGGAGAGAGCTGAGAATCACTCTCCGCTATGAATTCACACTCATTGTATCAATCACCACCCAGGGTTCCCAGAGTTAGAAACACATTGTAACGAATCAGCCTGTATGTGGGCCAGCGCTCCCAAGAGGGTTAATCCAGATGGCTTACTGAACCTCCCTCTATAATGCGGCTTCCTCACTTCCTTGTCTCCTCTCATCTTCAACCTGACGTGTGCCTGGATCCTCTCTGCTATTCTGTCCTGAAACTGAGCTCAGAAGCATATCCTCAGCTGGCTCTGAGTGGACTTCTGCACACTCCGTGGAAGTCACAGCTGGGGTCATGTCAGCAGGACCTAATAATTCTTGGGTCCTTGCCAACCATCTAAGGATGGTCACTTTGTTTCACTTTGTGTCCCTGTCTCCACTGGCTCTGAACCTCGATGTTCTTGCCCCGGACAAAGCACAGGATAACCAGAATCACAGAAAGCTGCAGGGGCGGAGCCTTTTTTGAATGTGCAGAAAGTCATTCTGCTATATCTATATATACTACAATATTGCTATTATGTTTCTTGTACGTTCTTTATACTTGGTCAAATTAGGATTGTTTTTCATAGTGAATCCCCACCACTTGAAGGAGAGGGCTTCAGATCATTACCACACAGTCTCTGCAGCCTAAATGTCTGCTTTCTACTGCCCTTCTGTTTCCCTGAGGCCAGTGTCATGTCAGCTGTGAAATGCTGTTTGAGGCTGTGCAGACGTTTTTATTATTTATTTTAGATTCCTTGTATTCCTGTACTTAATGTACACCTTATGATCACAATCGACATTGAGAAAATTTATCATTACATGAAAAATCCTATTTTTCATTTTTTTTCACTTCTGTGCTTCCTCATGTCTCCAGTCACATATATACATAAAGTAGTTCTGTTTTTTTCAAAAATAATCATCGTATATTTCCTTTTATTGGAAACAGGGACAGGCTTTTTAGCTCAGGCTGATACTTAGCTCTGCCTCAAACTCACAGGAATCCTACTGCCTCTGTCTCCACCGTGCTAGAATTACAGCGGCGAGCCACAACCCTTGGCACTGTGGTGATTGGTACTGATTGCTGAGATGTGTCAATCTCCCCACCTGGCATTGCTGTATGTGGTTAGCCTGGGATCGAATTCAGACCCTTGCTATTGCAAGAGAGGCAACAGAGGCTCTGAGTTAAGTTCCTGACCCAATCATATAGTTTCTGTCCCTACGTTACTTATCTACACACTTCTTTTCCTGTGAATAGTTTACTAGTTCACAATACTTATCAGTTTTAAGGTCAGGAGCTGCAAAAGTTTCCTACCAAAGTCCTTTTGTGTTTCATCTCCCTTCCTCCTTAACTTTGCTCAGAGCACTATTGTCTGTGGATTCAGGACCACTTTGCCCACTTGGGTGTTGTGTCTACTGCACAGAGGATGCTCACGGTCTTGATGGTAGGACAGGGCCATTCACAGTATACTTGGCAGAGGGTAGAGAAAGAAGCTGCTCATCAGTTTTGCGATGGAAAATGCTGCACTTGGCACCAACTCAGAGGATGTCAGGACTGAGTGGAGTTCCAATATAGCTCATGACTTTCTTTCCTGTATTTTGGCGAGCAAGGCCCTGGGTCACTTAGGGCTGCTTAGGAAATTCTTGGTTTGCCCACATTATGTGCAGTAGGAAATACACACAAGTTCTCTTGCTTTTGGTATTCATACACTTCATTAACTTCCTAGGAATCATGCCTTATCTAATTTTATTAACTACGTTGACAAGAATGGTATTATCCTCCGGTCAAATACTTCTCATTCATTTTTCCAATTGGAGAGGTTGTGTATTTGCTTCTCTGGCAATGACCTCAGTCTGCACTTCACACTCCACATTTGAGGTTTAAGTCTGAAGGGCTGTTTCTCCTGGAGGGTTTCAGTGGAGAGCAACGTGAGAGGCCAAGTTCTCTACAAGTCTTGAGCAAGGGCAGGAGAACGAGGGCAACTCCTCAGGGGGAATGTGTCATCGATCAGCCATTCTTGATTCCTTTCTTTATTCAGTATTGGGTTCAGGGACATAGACATGAGAAGCTTATCAGAGATAATGTTTTAAATGTCTGAAACTGAAGGGAATTCCCCAGTAGTACTGGGCTCAGCCTGGGAGGAATGGAAACTATGTCCTGTCTACGTAACTTCACACTGAGAGCCTAGACCTGGCCTTCCATGTAATACACAAAGATCCTGAGAGAATCCTATGCTTAGTACAGCCTCAGGAGATTCATCTGTAAAATTGGTTGCATAGCGACTTTTCATTGTTGGATTATTGCAAGAGAGAAATATCCCAGAACACGTGACAATTAGTGTTACCTTGTATTGTACATGGATCCTTGATGAAGAGAAGTTGTGATAGTGATAGTTTAACGCACCTTTGTTGTACAAAAATTCTGTGTGTATGACCAGGAAACCTGCAGCTTACAAGGAAACTGTGGAGAAAATCAGATAAAGTACTACGCAGTGTCCTTTTCTAGAATATTTTCCCAAAAGTATGTATTATGTGATGAAATAATGAGAAGTCTGCCCTGCTCTGCCATGCCAAATACAATCTGACTGAAGAACCTCATCCCAGTTCTGCCACCTTCTCTTCTGATCAACTCACCATTTTCAATCACACCCACCTTCACCACAAGTATATGCTTGGGGCTCCTGAGACCTTGATCCCACTGAAGATAAAACCCCAGGCATTCTAGTGACAATTCCAACTGAGCACAGACGTAGTCTTAAGACAATGCAAGCCAAATTACTCAGCTGCAATTCATTAAACAAACTTTCTTCAGAGTGGAAGGAAGTGGTCACCAAGGAGCAGGGCCGTGGAGGGAGAAGCACTTATTCACGACAGCCTCTGAAGGATCCTGTGACCGGTCACTTGTTAGGTTGTATCTTTCTGTCCATTTTGTAATGGTATCAATGTCATCTGAAGGCTGAGGCAAAGTGGATCGTCTAGAAGTTACACCAAGGAAGCAAACAAACTGGGAATTGCAAAGTCCATGAAAATGGACAGTGTAGGGACAGCAGAGCACAATACAGGTTTTCTGACTTCTCCCTTCATCTCACAGTCCAAATTGCCTCTCAGGAAAGTCTTCCCGAGACAGGCAGAAGTACCTCCAATGGTGGCAGGGGGGAGCCACTGCTTTCATAGGTGTCCCAGGTGAGGATTCCACTCAGCTTCATCTGTTAACTAACAAAGTAGCTCAAGAAGCCTTCTGTCCTCTCAGCCCCAGGCCATCTCATTTGAGAGACCTGCCCCAGCAGCTTGCAGCTACATGACAATCAAGTCATGCAGACCTTGGCAGTGATATCTCCAGTCCCCATACTATACTAGATCAGCACCCGCAATGGCTGGCCTCTCCAAGACACTAGCCCTCACATCTCTGTTACCTGCCCTTGAATTCCCTGAAGTTACCAACATCCTGTGGACAAGGGAGGATTTACTAACACCACCTGTGGGGAAGATCAGTTTCTTCTCAGTCTAGGGAGCTGCTGTCTAGTCCACAGACTTGGGGCACCTACAAGCACAGGAAGGATGAATTCCTGGGTCCATGTTTGAAAATGCTGATGGGATCTGTATAGGGAACAAATTTCCCAACGTACTTATATAAACCAAGAAGTTCTGAGAGTTTACACAAGTGCTGAAAAGGAAAGAAGAGCAAGGGAAATTTCCTTTATTGATGTGCCAGTTTCTAGGCACCTTTTAACTTCATACAATTTTTGCACATATTTTCCAAAGAAATTCCTGGTACTATCCTATTTTACTATGCACAAAACATAAAATCTCATTGTTTGCATCAGACAACAGAGAAGAACTCTTGTACTTGGAATGGAAAATGAAAACCAGTTAGTGACCAGAATTATTTTCACCTCTGGAATCAGAATGAAACACAAAAAACCCAACATAGAAAATACATGAGAGATTACTACCATTCTTCAAAGTACAATTGCAAGTAACTTGACTTTCACGGAAAGAAAAAGGCTTCCAAAATCCAGCCGGGGAACAGCTCTCAGGTTGTAAGTAGCCCAAATAGAACAGAAAAGATTTCTCGTGCAGCATGTCACCTTCAGCTAATGTGTCACAACTTAGAAAACTGCCTTCTCTGCAGAGATACAGACTGAGAAAGGCCCTCAGTTCCCAAGGAGTAGAAACCAACATGGACTGGGGAGTGGGATTCTCCCCGACCTGTCACACATCTTGACCCTGAAAGGCCAAAGAGTCCTGCTTACTCATTCTAAGAAGTTTTCCATTAAGTTGATAAACATCTGGAATGTAAGTATTTGCATATACATATGGCTCAGAAGTTGAATAGCAGAGGTTTCATGGTGGGCCCTCGGGCCCCACACAATCAGACAGGCAGGACGAGAAGTGTTGACAACCTGTTGGAAACTCAAGTACCCTTCCCTTACCAGATCCTCTGAGATGAATTTCCAGGGGTCCCCTATAATGTTGGCCTCACTCTCATTGACCAGCACCCTTGTGGTCAGGAGGTGCTTTACTTCATCCTGACTGATATAGCCTCCTTTGGTAAGGA
>PVIR01039406.1:0-13960 GCA_004026965.1 Petromus typicus
AAAATCATCACCACCAGGGCTTGATAACATGTAAAAATCCAGGACTCTCCAGTTAAAGATTCAGCTAAAGACAATATGCATCTGAGAAGCTACAAACTGAACTTGTACAGACTCATGGACTATTTTGGGAAACCTTTGACATTACTTTGGGACAGATATCTCACTGAATAGATAGATTTAAATGTTTGTTGATGAATGAGTGTAAAGATATCTCATTTAACTACTTATTATTGGAAATTATTAAATCACCATGAAGAGCTTGCTACAAGTGTTTTTAAAAGCAACTGCTTATACAGCTAAACACTTTAATTTTGTTATGTTTCCATTTAACCCTAAGTGCTACTTTAAAAATGAATGCACACAATGCCTCTATGATTTAGTGTAGTCAGCTCCATGTGCACAGAATAACAACAACAGATTAAAAATGATGCACATGGAGGAAAGAACTACATGGAATATTTTTAGATCCCTTCAAAGAACATAATACCTTTACAAGGACAAATAAAATGTGAATTCTAATCAAATGTGAACCAACTTTTGAGCATAAATAATTAACCTGTGGGAGACCTAAGGGAAAAGTGGGATGGAACTTCCAAGTAAGAAAACAAATATTTTCTTCCACGAGAACCAAGATGAACTTTGGAATATTCTTCTCCAGCCCTCGTAATTCATTTCCTCAGACTCTCTTTCCAAAGTACGGTTCTGTAACCTTGCAAAAGAGAAAATTATGTGACAATATTCTAGTACAGAAACTATCTCCATTGAACAACCTCGCCTGGGTACAGTTTGTTGTATATGAGTTGTGGACAGAAGCCTCCCTCCTACCAGGAAAATTACCAAAATGCACCAAGCCTTATGTTAGTCAGTGCCAGAGTAACAAAATCACTCATAACAACTAATGTTACATCTTCTCAGTGTTTCACAGAACTAAGCCAGTACTATAGACCAGTGCTATGACATGTCTTTTAAAACTTATTTATATTAGTGCATATTTGAGACACTTGAAGAACACATTGTGAAAAGTGGCACGTATTACATCTCCTCCTTTTTACTTTGCTTTCTTCTCTCCTCCCTCACCTTTTCCTCTATTCATCTAGCCCTTCCCACCTCCAAAAGGCCGGCTTCCCTGTGTTCTAGTTTCTGTTATTTCAATCTGCTTTTTAAATTATTTATCGTTTGTGTTTCTCACATAAGTGAAGCCATGCAGACTTTAACCTTTCCTGTCTGACCTATTTCATGCTAACAGCTCAGCATGTTATAAACTGAAGGGATCAATCCTTGCACTCTCTTCTCCCTTCGGAACACCGCTGCGGAGTCCTGGGGCCGCAAGACTCATCTTTATATTCCCGCGCACTTCTGCTCCCATCTGTTGAACTGAATAGTTGCCAGGAGTCGGTTTTATTTATCCCCAAATTTGTTTCGCTAGTTTTATTTTACACTGTAATTATCTAGACTAATTAAACATTATGTAAACTGATGAAAGAAGAGTATGAAAAGAGAATCGCTTCCAAGAACATTAATTTGAATGCTTCATCCAAATGCTTTGATTAAAGGTAAGTCAGTAAAAATAGTACAGTCACATGTAGGGACAAAGCAATGAGACAACTGAAAGTGATACAGTTTAAGAAGGATTCTGTACAGTGCCCATCTAGAAAATCTCCTCTTTTCAAGAAATGAAGCCTAAGAATGGAGGAAAACATTTTAGAAATTCAGTGAACTCAAATTCAGAGAAATGTTCTGATAGGCTATAAACAATTGTGAAAGAACTTAATCTCTATTTCTTAAGCACAAAATATTTGGCATCTGAATCATTACGATTTTTGTAAAGATTTCATGATACAGGCCAATCATTGTGCTATGATTTGCTACTTTAGCTCCCAAACTAACTGATCAACTACCAAGGTTGACTTCAATCCAATAAGAGAATTCTAGAATTGCAGAATCATCAATAAATCACCATAAAAAGATACAGACACACTGATTCACACACATAGAGGACAGAGCTTGTGCTTTCCAGAGCTAAAAAATCTGTCCTATAAAATACATACAATACATTGATGTAAATTAAATAATTTCTGAGGTATTGCAAAATACACAGGCTAAAACAATTTAGTATCTCTATATTTCCCACTCCCACAACAATGCTAAATTACTGCAATAATTTGGACCAGGGATGTTCTCAAAAGGCTGAGGTGTTAAAGGGTTGACTACCAGCCTATGGTTATTAGGAGGTGGCAGAATTTTAGGAGGTAAGTCCTAGTGGGAAGAATTTGGATCCACTGAGGCACACCCTTGAAAAAAGTACTGGGCGCTTGCACTCTTTCAGCCTCTTTTTTGGCTTCATGATCTCATGAGGCAAAAAGATCTCCTCTAAAATGCATTATTACCATGAGATACCATAGCACCCCAGCCCTGAAGAAACAAGGTCAAGTAACCATGGACTGCGACCTCAGAAAGCTGCCACAGTAAACTTTTCATTCTTAAATTGATTTTTCAGGTGTTTTGTTACAGTGGCAGAAAGCTAACAAACACAGAGATTTGAACAAACTATATAATAAGTGAGTTTTGAAATTTCCACAGCCGTTGCATGCAATATTGGTAAATTCATTAGCAGGAAATATTTAAGACACTAGTAAGCAAATTTTGCTAATTTTTCAAAGGAATAAAACAGTGTCTGCACTTTGAAATGGGAGATCAATTTATATTAAGTGTAAATGGTGTGATGTGATTTACAGATAATAAAAGTTTGACCTAAAGGGAGTTGTCCAAGATTTGTTTATTTATTTGTTTTTTTAAAAAAGAATGTCAGCAACTGAGTAATTTATAAACAGTAGAATTTTATTTGTCTCCCACTTCTGAAAACAGAACAGCCCAAAAAATGTGGCATTGAGTCTGCTGAGAGCTTTCCTGCTTCTGAAATAACAGTAGAAATGAACACTTGTAGGACAGAGAAAAAAGCTGTATCAAACTCATTAATCACGGGCTTCCTCCCTTATAATTAACCCAGTCCCTCAGCAGCAACATTAATACTTCCTTGATGACAGAGCCCTCAGGACTTAATCTCATCTTAAAAATCTCCTATTTTAATACTGTTACAATGCAATTGAAGGTTAACATGTATTTGGGCCACAACAGAAAGGCAAATACTAGTTGCATTCAGTATTCAGTATTTTTCTTTCAGTATTAAGTATACTGAGAAATGTTTATACAAAGCAAAAAATGACAGATTGTGCATAAGGATTTGAATGTTAGACTGCAGGATTGGGGTTTAGCTTGCAATAGGAAGTGCCTGAAAATTTTAGAGCCATAGAGATAACATGAAAGTAAGTAGTTCAGGAAACAGACCTGGCATCGCTGTGCAGTAATAACTTAAATGAAGAAAGAATAAAAAATTGAGGTAGATTAAATGTCTGTTCCAAGAGAAAGAGCACGTGATTTGGAACAAGGCCTCTAGGTTTGTCCCCATAAGGACACATAAAGATAGGAATTCACCTACAAACTTAATTTCTAGCAACAATTTTGGAATATGAAATGTATCTTTTATGTAAGTTTAATTTAAAAATTATAATGAAAAAGATAAACAGAATTCAATTTATCCATTACACAAGTTGTATTTAGCATTTGAAAAATGATTTAAATGTGAAGCTAGGTTTGATAGCACCAAAGTATATCATTTGTCATTTATTTCATTGGACAAATCCATATTAGCAAAGTTAATATTGCCTGAAAATAGTATAATTATGTCATAATTATTATAATCTTTTACATAAATCCTGAAAACTACATCTTACCTAAAACAGAGATTAGATACAAAATAGATTACCAAAGACAAGTCTTTTGGGATACAATGACAAGAAGCCAAGGTGAGTTATCTACACTATTATAACATTTGCCTCTGCTATGTAAAATTTTTTGAAAAACTTTAAAAATTTTTTAATATATGCTTTTACTCAGGAATTATTTTCAAGGCTAAAGTATTGTTCTGCACAACCCATGTTACTTCTTTTTTCCATTCTAGGAAAATACTTTCTGGATGCTCAAGTATTTGACAGAGCGCAGCAAACTTCTCTACCTCCTTCTTCATCTCCAAAGCCATCTGAAAATGAAACCACTTCTCAGGAGGCAAATTAGCGAATAAGACATTTTGAAAATGCACCATCTCCTAAAACTCAGTAGGAGGTGAAGTGGCTATCACATTAAAAGCCTAAAGTAGAATAATATTAAATTATAATGTTAGAGTTTAAAAACTGATTCAAAAATGTGTAAAAATCAAGGAAAATAGATTTTCAATATGATACTTTTCAGTTCTTAAAAGACTATAATTTGGCGTCTTGCCCTTAAAGAAAGAGCAGTAGATTTGACTTCCACATTGTTTCAAACACAAGGATGTCATATCAATAAAGTTTAGTGTATTGGTATGTAAATTATTTTAAGATATGCACATGTTTTATAGATAAATCTATAGAATAGAATGAGATTCTTTCTTAGATTCTAGGAATTTTAGGGTAGATTTATGGCAAAAGACCCAATTCATTTTATTTTGGTCTATTTACAACGGGTATCTTTTGTTTCACTGTAAAAAACAAAAAAGCACACTTTATGTGAAATGCATTTTTCTCAACTGTGCAGTTCAGTTGCTTTTGGAGCACTTTATTCCATGCCATTCAATAGGAGTTTTCAAAAGAGAAGCCGCAAAGACCTCCACAGTTAAGTCTAAGATTCCGCGTAAGGAAGTGAGTATCAATGTCTAGACATTTGTAGTTACTGCCCTTGGTTGAGGATGGAAGGAAAGGATATCTATTTGGTACATGCTAGGGGTGCTGAGGGCCATGCACACTGTAGGTCCCCAATACAGTGGGTGTTTAATTCAAAGTTATTAGTGGTCCGGCGGTTACAAACTCAGTGTAAGCTCTCAAGGGACCTCATGGACTCTTTCCACACACAGGCAGCTAATATTCCTCAGAGCCCATTTGAAAATGAGCTTTTTCACCCCACAGGAGGTTGCTTGTTCATCGTTGCTGAAATAAGATGGTGTAGTATTTTTTCTGTCCTAATTTGGGGTAAAAATTGATTTGTACTAATAAAACATTAGCCTTGCCCATTAAAAGTTCCCTTTATGAAAATCCAAAGCAGAGTTTTCTATTTTACTACCTTCTTTAAATCTAATGAGAAATAATGTCACACTGCTGAATTTGATTGTATTTATAGGAGTCTTTGGTGAAATTTTTGGGGTTTCCTATGTCAAATATCATGTTGTCACAGAATAACAAGTCTGACTTTTTCCTTTTCTATATATGTTCCTTTTATTTGTTTATTTTGCAGATAACTTTGGCTAAAGTTTGGGTTCTTCTTTGAACAGGAATAGTAATAATGGGTACCTTTGTCATACTCTTGTTTTTAGGGAGAAAGCTTTCAACTTTCCCCCATTTGGTATGATGTTGGAAGTAGATTTATCTTAAATGACTTTATCAAATTGAGATTAGGTCCTCTATGTCTATTCCTTTCAGGGTTTCCATAGAGAATACATACTAGATTTGAGAAATAAATACAAACATATATTTTATGAAATTCAAGACATACCCATGCCTATTTCTATAACAAAATGCCACAGATTGAAAAATTTACAAACAGCAAAAATGCATTTCTTGCAGTGGGGGGAGCTGTGAGGTCCAAGATCAGGCATCAGCATATTCAGGGTGTGAAGGGTGTGTTTGCAACCTGGCAAGCTGCTGCAGACCCTACATTGTCACACAGCACATCTGAAGGACAAAGGGGCTGGAAGAATTTTTTATGTGGTACCTAAAGTTCCTAATAGTTCTACCTCCTGAAGACTCCACTTCTTAATACATTAAGACTAAATTTCAACATGGATTCTGCAGGGAACATGTATATGTTCAAACCATAGCCCTTTATTTTTAACTCACAGGCCAATTAAATGATGTCTGGTCTTTACTATCTGGCCTATTTCTGGGTTTTGTGATGATCAGATTAAAGCTTCCTATGTGCACTGGCAGAAAGGTACATCTTTCTAAAAGAAAATATCCTTGAGTTAACAACTGTGATTTCTCTCTTCATCTTGGCTTAGAAGAAATGCTCTTCTTTAATGATAGTCATAAGTACAATTTTACAGTAATTTCATGAAAAGGGTTGATACAGACCTTCATAGTTCTTTTCCATCTTTCTGTATCTCACTGCCCATTACATGATAGTTTAGAGCTGGTCTTACCATGTAAGTAAACCTGAGTAAGAAATTCTTCTGTAGAAACTTGAGAGGGCACTTGATCCCTTCCTAACCTGTTTTCTCCCATAAAAAATGGGACTGATGTTACTAGTACCTGTTATTTTAAGTGAGATAGTACACATAGAGATCTCACTAAAGTTCTGGTAATTAATTGTTAGTTAATTCCGCTATGATCACTATGATTTTTACCATCATCGTTCCAGTGTTCTAAGGAGACTCAAAGTTGAACTTTGGATATAAACCTAAAGACTTGCTATTGTACCCACTTCCACATTTTAACCCAGACTCCCTATAGTCCCAGACCAGCTCTTTCCTCTCAACTTGTAGCTCACTGCCTGGCACAAATCCAGATCTCTTCAAGTTTAAATAAATATTCAAATTACTGATTAATCAACATCTGTAAATGAGGATCAGGAAAATTCAAGATGCACTTTTCACCTAATGGAACATCTTTGGATTCCTTTCACAGCTTAACAAGATTTTAAATTAAGTCCTACTTCTAGAAAGTGTCTTAAATGCAGAAAAATCTAGATAACCAAATGTCCCACCAATAGCTTCCTGAGATCAGCTATTCATGCTGTTATTTGTGTGTCTGTATATATAATAATCATATAATATGGTTCTTATTTTTAAAAATCAATTGTCTTTTTTCTTCTAAAATTTATTTCATAAAAAATAAAAAAAATTATATCAAAATAATAAGAATAACAATCACTAAAATACTGTTACATTCAAGTACTCAGAGTAAAGACATAAACTGAAAAAGGTTCTCACAAAAAAAGAAACAAACATTATAGCACAAAACTTTCTTTCAATGATCTAAGATAAATTTGTATTTTACAATGAAACAAATTATCATATATATTAAAATATATTTGAAACAACAAAGTCTGTAATTGGAGGAAGTATTCAAACTTCTCCCTTCTTTCTATTTATCTCTTCTCTATTCTCTGTATTTGTATATTTAATGCATATTGTGTTTCTCAATTACATGTTTATCCTAACTGAATTAAGAAGTCATCTTTTTTTCATGCTGGGGAATAACATCATAAGAATTAGTTTTGCAGAGACCCTCCAGCTACACTGCTAGAACCTGTGTTTATAAACAAGAATAGAAACAAAGTGAAGCAGGGAGACTGGTTAGGAAGCCTTTTTCAGAAGCCAGAGGAAAAGACAGTGGGTACATAGGATGAAACATCCATTAAGAAGAGAGATGAGATTTCCTTATGTCCAAAAGCTGAGAGAAGGGAAAGGATTAGCCGGAAAAGTGAGAATGGAAGTGGTAGAGGAGGAGAGAGTGGGCAAGTAAGGGTGAGTGACTAAGGAAGATGCCAGGGTTTTAGCCAAGCAACACTGTGGTTGGGGTGTCGTTTACGGAGGAGCAGTGGGGTATAGAGGAGAAGTAATATCTCCTATCACATTAGTTTATTGCTGTTTGTGCCCTCAGCCCCAAATTCTAATTCTAATGGTTCCCCTCCTGGGAGACCAAGCTGCCTTTGCTTCTTTTGCTAGGTGAAAGTGTTCCCTGGCCTTCTTCCACCGCACCCCACACACACACTCTCTTTCACTTTTTGCTTTATTTACCCTTCTCTCTTCTGCTCCTAGTCACTGAGCTAAAGCTTTGGAAGAATACAAAAAAGGGATGTAGGTTTACTGGAAATATCTCCCCCCGGAAAAGCTCATTGAGCCCAAGAAGAAGAAGGAACAAACTAGCTTGTAAAACTACTCATTAAACTCAGTTTGCTTAGTCCCACCACACAATTTATGACGAGTCACTAAAACACCAGCCTGTTCCTCAAAGAAATGAGGGATTCTGTTACACAGTGAAGCTGTTCCTTAAAATGTTTTGGTGGGTATCACAAATAGGATACATAACAACTTTATTTTTCAGTACCCAAAGCATTTATAAAAAACACTGGCATATGCAAATAGAGGATTAAACAGTGATACATAGAAAGTGATACTTTATGGATTGATTCTAAAACATTTCTCCATGCAGGGAATAGGCAAGTACTGTGTTTGTTGCTTGAGGATTTATTCCAGGGCGCCTATCGCTGGATGACGGGAGAGATGAGGAAATGAGCCTTGGAGTGTCCTCTGGAGCCGGAGGCTCCGACTTCACCAGATGCTTCCCGAGCATCACTTCAGAAATACACCTCCCGGCAAACATCCACAATGGCATCACAGAAAAATAATAGGAATGGCCTACCATAAAGTGTGGGAAAACATCTGGCAGGAAAAAGTCCCAGCTAACCCAGCTAAAATGAAATGAGAGAGGCAGAGGGAGACAGACAGACAGAAGGAGAGAGTCAGACAGACAGACAGACAGAGACAGAGAGACCTAATGACCCACCCAGCAGGAGAACATTTGAACATTTAGGAAGAGCTGACTCCCTCTTACCTTGCATTTGTTTGGAGAGCCCAGCAGAAGTTTTAGGATCTATGGGCTCAGATAAGTCCTGATACACCAAAGACTAAACCAGTGAAGACTCTGACCAGAAAACTACTCTAGAGTGAGACAGGCGACAGGATGTGGTAGATAATGAAAAGGCCAAAGTCACTTTTCCATTTCAGCTGGAAGGAGAAGCCCAGCATAAATCCAGTGTTGTTCTAGCAAATGTACTTTGGGGACTAGAACAGGAATCCCAGTGTAAGCATGGGTTGAATGCTGGTGTTACATTAACTCCTTGGTGGACAAAAACATACCAGTTTTCATCCTACCTGAATGATGGGGTATGCGTGTCACCTGGGAGCTCGTTATAGGGCAAATATTTTGCAGTTAAAGTTGTTGAATTAATCACAGACTCAAATCCTAACTCAAAGAGAAAAGTAAGTTCAGAAATCGGATAACATGATAATGACACTGAACCTTTTATGTACAAATCTATTAATCACCCAAATTATTAACACAGGAGAGTGTCGCTGGAGTGATGACATGAAGCTGTGCCACAGTAAATCATGCATGAACCTCGGAAAAAGCTGAGCAAAGCACCGAGGGACAGAGGCAGTACATCCACCATGAGGCTCAGTTTCCCTGAGAATGAAAGATTTATATGATTCTTTCATTCTGAAACCTGAATAAAATTCTTCCTGGGAATAAAATCAGGGCAGTCGGTAAGAGTGACAACAGAGTTATTGTTTTTTAGTTTGTTGCCTACTTCCTCCCTTTAATTCCATAGTATTTCAGAGATCACTTCTTTAATTCATCTCAAAACTATTAAGTCATGATATTGTCTTACTACATCTTAATAAATTCAAGGTGAAATACAAGAAGTTCCAAGAAATTTCCTTCTTCTTTGCAAACACCTTACTTTACTAGAGCACTACTTGGTAAAATTTTATGCCGTCTTAGTTTTAGTCTAGTACAGAAATTGCTCCCAACTCTTCACTTTTTTTTTTTTTTTTGCTTCATTATTTTTCTTTCTTCACTCTTCTATAACCATTTCTTTTCTTTACATTTCTTTTCTATCAGCATTCCCAAGGATCTAGTCCAACATTCAAATGTTAGAGACAATCCAAAGTTGAGCAATAAATGTGACTTAGTGCCTGGGAATTAGGACACAGAGAAGGATCGAAGGTAACATTGTAGGTAAAACAGAAAGCTGCTATCAGAATCTATTCAATAACAGTTCTCCCAATCAAGATTTTGCATTTCAATCACATTTATTTCACTTTGATTCTAAAAGAAAATGTAAGTAGCAAATCTGAGAGCCAGTTCTCTGAAACTCACTTGCCTGCCATTTTCTTATAATCTGCCATCCCTTCTCTCTTACCCTCCTCAGATTACCTGTGCTACATGAGGGTGCTGATGCTTTTGTGCTGCATGTTGTAGTAGAGACACTTAGATAGTTAGAATTCATGCTCTAGGACAGAGGTTCAAAGGGAGATGATAATGCCCCTTACACAATATTTATCTAGGTCAGGAAATCCTTTTAATTATTACAACTGGGGAAGGAATCTCACCCCCACTGAGTGAATAGAGGCAGAGGAATCTATTACGTACACTACATGGGCAGAGTAGCTCCCCAAACCAAGACTTTTCCACACCCCAATGTCAATCAGTGCGCCCTGGGAAAGTAGGCAGAAAACAGAAGTGGAAGCTATGCTGTGTGTCCCCGAGACCAGCTACCTCTCAAGAGACGGACGCCTTCCACGCTTACTGAGTAAGATGAAAAGAAAAGCCTTCCCATGCAGTTTCACCCACTGTCCTCCACGTCTCTCTGCAGGCTGATTTCACGCTCTTCTCGGTGCGACAGCTCTTCTCCATCCAAGGTGAGAACACACTGTGTGGATGGCAACAATTCTGGTTTTGTTGTCTGTAATAGTGTGATGTGTGTGCGTGCGTGCATGCGTGTGTGTGCGTGTGTGTGTGTGTACGTTCGTGCACGCGCATGCATATAACTGAATTCTCAATCCTCAAAGGTGTGATAACTTTATCAGTAATAACTATAACTGTGTAGTTTACAACCAGTTTCCCAAAGCTTTGCCTTGGAAATTAAGGGAAAATTTAGTTAACTGAAGATTGTTTCAGTAGTTCATTCCATGACTTCGTTTCTCTGAGGGCTTCCTTCTGTTCTCTTCTATATTCGCCTCCTGGTGTGAGGAAGACTTCCGCTTCCGGTTATTCTCTACACCATTAGTGCGATCCAGCCTCGGGAAATCTATCATCCAATTCCTTCCTCACAGAACGCCAACCCTACTTCTTCTTCCAGGGTCCTAATCCACTTGGGTCTCTCTCTCTCTCTCTCTCTCTCTCTCTCTCTCTCTCTCTCTCTCTCTCTCTCTCTCTCTCTTTCGTCACAGTGAAAGCCAAGGGGATGAAAAAAGGAACAGGAGTATGTTGTGTACATGTACAAATTCCCCACAAGGAATGTAATCATTATGCACTATATGTTCTAGTAAAATATCTTTAAAATACTGAAGAACCCCTATGTCTGTATGTATAAGAGAAAGGGCAGTAAGGTAAATAAAAGGATATATTACAGACCAAAATGGCTATAAATAATTTCAAGATGTAATTGTCACTACTATCAAAGCTGTTTTCAATTCATAAAGTACTTTCTCACATTTTGTATAGTTTTCAGACTTTATCCTAGGTCTTGATGCAGATTTAAATTATAATTGCTCACATATATTTAAAGCGATTAATTTTTTCACCATTTAAAGGGGAAAAAAAAGATTATCTATTAAGACATTTAAATATTGACTAGGTACTCTAAGTCTTAACAAACCCACTCACACATCTTTCATGCTTTAGGAAGATGAACTGTTATGTGATACACATGAAGGCTTCTTCCATGCCAGGCCCTATTCTAAGCTTTGCATTGAAGTTTGACAGTAGGATGTGAACTGGCAGTTTAATAGCACAGAGGAAGAAATTCAGTCTTACTTTGTTGAGTCAGACAACAGAATTGACCCAGGTTGGCACATAGCCTACCAAATTCACTGTGATAAGAGATTATATATTACATTGAACTACCAATAAAATGGGCATTTGCTAGAAATCCACTGAAGGAAGTTAATAGATTACTCTCTCACGAGCCTAGCAAGGAAGACAGCAATTAATCAAGATTTGGGAGTTCAGGTTTGTGCCTCAATTTCTTTCCAAAAACACAATTATGGTTACTGATTTTTATGAAAAAAAAAACACATAGTGATCTTTGTTTAAAAAGGGTCTTCAATAATAGTTTTCTACCTCCAATGCTAATTTAGAGTATTTTCCTGTGACACACTGAGATGGTAAAGTTTCTTCAGATTGCTCTACTACAGTGAAAATGTCAGCCTTGGATAAACCATGTGGACTGTTAAACTTACTGCCTGGGTAAAAGCTCTCTAATAGCAGGGTTTTGTTTCCTGACATCTCCCGCTGGTGTTTTCCAGCACATACTAATTTTTGCCATTTTCAGAATTCTAACATTCCAGAATAGATGTGATATGAAAACAAAGCAACCCCATGCCACAGATTGTCCCCACCCAGTGTCCCCACCAGAAAGCCCATGTTTTACCCATCCCAGTGAGTGGGTCATGAAGAGCTGCTTAAAATGTTTTTTAAGATATGTCTGCTAGGCCAGGGATTTAGCTCAGTGCTTCCAGTGTCTGCGTTGCAAGAGCAAGTTTCTGAGTTTGATCCCTAGTAACTCCATACCACAGTGCCAGGCATAGTGGCTCATACCTATAATTCCAGCACTCAGCAGGCAGAGATAGGAGGATTGCTGAGTTCGAGGCTGGCCTGGTCTACGTAGTGAGCTCAGGACCAGCCTGAACTACAAAGTGAGATGCTGTCTCAAAAAAAAAAAAAAAAAATCTATGTCTGCTAACTGAGCTTTATCTCCTCTCATACACAACCTCTGACCAGAGTTCAGTTTAACATTTAAGCTCATCCACCAAATTTACAGTGAGTCCCAGTGTCTATTTTATTGCACTAGGAAGGAAATTCATTTTTCTCTTTATGTTGTTTTTTAAAAAGTTCAAATCTTTATTGGTGCACTGTGAATACATATCATCATTGCATTCAACATTGAGAGTTTATACCAGAATCTGACACGACTTGATTCTCATTTTCCCCTTCCCCCACTTCTCCGGAACAATCAACACTGCAGACTTCTTTTCAATCTGTTCTAAATTGAATGAAAAAAAAATTTCACCTTGAGGTACCTGTTGCCCTCTTCAGAATACAATACCCATTCTTTCACTGACCATATCCCACTCATTTCTCTTCATTTTGTCTTAAGCCCTGTAAGCTTACAATATAGCACTTTTGCTTTCATGAGTTCAAAAGGTGACTGGCACTTCCATTCTTTATCTTTCTGAGATAATCTCTGCCAATTGCTAAGTATGTGGGTCCCTTCTGGTGCCTGTCTTGAGGGACAAGCACTTATAGCAGCAAGGAGCCAGCCAAAGCAGCAGCTTCGAGGGGACGGCAGCCGCAGACAGCAGGTGCGAGAATATGGTTTGATTCGCATTGAACAGCACAGCAAAAACTTTTGTACCAAAAACAGAGCCTGCAGACACTGAAATAGATTTTCATAGGAATAAATATGAAATGTTCAATAAAAGCTGCTTCAAAGATATTTTATATGAAAATGACATCATGTTGTGGCCATAAAAGTTGGAGCATAGACTCTTGATGTGCTTGATTTTAAAAAGAAAAGAAACTTGTCCCCTCCTGGGGATTCCTCCACTGATGTTACTCTCTTTGTGCACCCACAGAGACCCAAATCTTAGTTGAGAGGAAAAGATAATGGTACTTCATTTAGAAGAGAGAAAATGGAGCTTCCCAAGAAACTTGAGCAGGAGACAGGACACTTTAGCACATTGCACACTGCAGATCCCTTATGAGGACCAGCAGTGCGTGGCTGCAGAACACCTAAGGTCACTCTACCCACGTTAGTGTCACAGTCAGGCCAACTCAAGTCCCATGAAGCACTTTCTGGAAAGGAGGCTCTAAAGGTAACCTAACACACTGAGGCAACAGCATGAGGACAGCATGAGCTCAACGGCAAAGTCCATACTTTCCCCCTTGTGCCTGGAAACTCATGGAAATTTCTGTGTCTCGGCACTTCTGCACTGTGGCTATGATGAATACTGCAAGAAGACTTATATCAATGTGCTCTTAGAATCATGTCTCTGCTCCTCAGCTAGGACACAGTTCCTAACTTGCTAGTGATTTACTTTGTCAGCTCAGGAGAAACAACTATGAAGTCCCATTTCCTTCTCTGT
>PVIR01039407.1:0-13943 GCA_004026965.1 Petromus typicus
CCTGAGTGCTGGGATTATAGGCGTGAGCCACCACGCTTGGCATCCACAGCTTTTGTACCTCCTATGTTCTTTTCAGTTCCTCTATAGCTCAGGGACTTGATCTTCCTATGATTGAGTGCTCAGTACTTTCAGGTCTATTAATAGAACTTCAATAAAAGGGTAACTTTTAATAATATATGTGGACAAGTTTCCTTTCCAGTCCGGAGGGCAATATAGCAAGCTATATAGGAGCAAGAGTGAAGAAATAAAACTGACCAGAGAAAGGATTATCTCCTTCTTCATCACTCCCAGCATCTTCCTCATCATCTTCTCCTTCAGACATAAGCAAATCCTCATATAGAACACTGGCTTGAGGTTGCTGTACAGTTCCTTCCTCTTCGTCTGCAAGATCACCATCTCCATCTTCACCTTCCTGAATGAGACCGAACAGGGGTCAAAGTTCCATCAACTGACCAAGTCAGAGACCAGAAAATGCCACCACCAGCCTTGTGTCCCCACCCCCAGCTGCCTCACAAGAAGTTAAGTAATTCTGGTGGATAGACTTGTTTTAACTGGTCCCAAGGATTAATGTCAGACTGAGGCTCACTACGGAGAGAGAGACCCTCTGGTATCACCTGGGGATTTGGCCTGCCCTAGACTGTTGGGGTTCCTGTTGCATAAAGGTATAACATAACCATAAGCTTTCTGTAAGCATACTCACTGGGACTGGAGTCTTAGGTTTCCCATCCTCCTCCTCCTCATACCCTTCAATATCTACATCAGAGTCTTCCTCGCCCAGCCTACCTCGGCCCTGGCGCATCTGAGTAAGGAACACAAACAGCACATCATTGAGGGATGTGCTTGTAGGAGGAGTTAACCAAGGGCTCTTCATCCAAGACAGATGCTCCTCCCTGAAAGCCCAGCCAATTCCAGTGCTAGTAGGGGCTGTTTACACAGCTCAAGGCATGTGCATCCCCCACCCCCCAGTCATTCTTTGGAAATCAAGGCCACGGTTAAAAACAAAGAACCAGCAGGTCCTTGGTCTACTCTTACTGTATCACAAGGATATGTTCCCTTTCTAACCCAAGCTTTTGTTGGACTGTTTCAGAGAGCAAAACCCTCCTGGGCTCTGTACTCTCCAGTGGAACCCTGAAGAATGGCTATAAGATTTCAGGCTTCAGATTACGGGCATCATCTGATACCCCATTAAAAGGCCAATTTAGGGGCCGGGGATTTAGCCCAGTGGTTTCGGTGCCTGTCTTGCAAGTGCAAGGGCCCGGGTTCGACCCCTGGTAACCATATACAATACTAGGCACGGAGACTCACACCCAGCAGCAATCAGCACCACATACCACAGTGCAGGGCGTGGAGGCTCCCGCCTGTAATCCCAGCACTCGGGAGGCAGAGGCAGGAGGATTGCTGTGATGTAAATTTGAGGCTGAGCTCAGGGCCAGCCTGAACTACAAAGTGAGACCCTGTCTTTCAAAAAAAAAAAGCCAATTAAAAAAATTTTTAACCCCTTAAAATTTTCAATTTGGATTATTACATAAAGTAGTAGGCTCATTATTTTTAACCCTGACTCTGACTGTAGTTGGTTTTCCTACTCACCTGTTAGGAACCTCTGATGCTTCATATACTTATATACACTTGTACCTTCCTTTCAAATTCTGCTGTGCTTGACTCTGTCCACAAGGACTGAAAGATGACAGTCATGTGACCTGCTAACCCTTCTCCCCCTCCAACTGAAACCACATTTCTAAGTCTTCATTCTCAAGACTAGAGGGTACAGACATCCTTGAGGTATACCACGTTATCACTTCCACCATGCCCTCACCCTCACCCTCCAGGCATACTACCAATCTCACAAAAAGAAAACCAACATCCTACCTGTGTTACCTGCTTTTCTGAAGTACTAGTGGGAATATCCAGGACAGACATATTGCTTTCATCTTGAAATACAGAGACTTCTCGAGACATACTAAGGGATGTATTGGTATCATACAAATCAGGAGGCTGTGACACAAAATGTAAAATTTAGCATCTACCAAAGGGAGGAAAAATACATAATTCCCCTTTAGAGTATTCACTGCAGGAAAAGGTCATACAGAGTAATCTAGTTAAAGAGAAAACTTAAGTCTGATATAGTTTTATGCACATATTTTTAGAATCTTACAAGTGTACCTATTCTACCAAATGGGCATCTGGGGTAGACACACAGAGGCTTAAAAGCAGAAATACATCGAAACTAAGGGACGATTTTCTATTCTCACAGTCTCTCTGGCCAATAACTTACTTTTTTCTAAGTTTTGTCTTACTGTTTTTAGGCACAGGGCTTCATACCAGTGCTATTTTGAATGTTTGATTTAGAGACATTTAAGAGGAATTAAGATAAAGATATTTCAATTCCAATAAGAGCACTATTTTGACAATTTAGGAGCTCATCGGAGGGTGCTACAAAAGAACATGGTGAAAAACCATGGGCTCTGGAGTAAACTGCTTTGAGTTTGAGTTCCGGCTCCACCACTTGTAAACTGAGTAACAAATGACTTAATCTCTCTAACCCTTTATCTTTCTTAAGTGTAAAACATGGGTGACAGCCTACCTTACAGGGTTGTGAGAAGAGATGTGCATACCCAATGTGTATAGTAATAGAGTTGTTGGGGATGTAGCTCAGTGGCACCGCACCTGCCTGGCAAGTGCATGGTCCTGAGTTCAATTCCCAGTACAAAAAAAAAAGAGATAACCCAACGTATAGTACTCAATAAATTATAGATCCCTTTCCTCTTCTCTCCCTTGAAAAACAGGAATATTTAACAAATGGACTATTCAGTGACAGGAGAGACCGGACAAAATGCTCATAATATAAAAAAGTGAAATGAACAAGACACAAAATAATACTAATCAATTTCATTTCATTCATTTTGTTTATTCAGGCAATACTGAAGGTTGATCCCAGGGCCTATGAACTAAACTACATCTCCAGCCTTATTTTGAGATCTTGCTAAAAGACACTAAGTTGCCTAAGGCAACTGATCTTCTTGCCTCAGCCTGAGTGCTGGGATTATAGGCATGCACCACCAAGCCTGGCTCAATTTTATTTTACAAATGTCTATAAATACACAAACATGAACCACACATATAAAAAAAATTTATTCAATGACTATTCTTTCTGAGTTGTGAAACAGAGTAACTTGTTTGTATTTCCAATTTCACCCACTTAATGTTACTTTTATTAACAGAAAATGCAGATTTTGTTGTTTTTCTGTTTTTAAAAAATAAACAAGACTTGGGGCCGGGGAGTTAGCTCAGTGGTTCCAGCGCCTGTCTTGCAAGCGCAAGGGCCCGGGTTCGATTCCCCGGTGACCACATAACAATACTGGGTGTGGAGACCCACACCCAGCAGCAACCAGTACCACATACCACAGTGCCGGGTGTAGTGGCTCACGCCTGTAATCCCAGCACTCGGGAGGCAGAGGCAGGAGGATTGTGATGTGAGTTTGAGGCTGAGCTCAGGGCCAGCCTGAACCACAAAGCGAGACCCTGTCTCAAAAAAACCTAAAAAACAAAAAAAAAAACCACAAGACTAACTGACTAGAGAGTTTTGGAGAAAAAGGTAAATAATTTAAAGTATTAAAAAGCAGATAAACTAGGCCAGGGATTTAGCTCAGTGGTTCTGGTGGCTGTCTTGCAAGTGCAACGGACTGGGTTTAATTCCCCGGTTAACCATATACAATACTGAGTGTGGAGACTCACCCCTACCAGCAATCAGTACCACATACCACAGTGCCAGGCGTGGTGGCTCATGCCTGTAATCCCATCACTCGGGAGGCAGAGGTAGGAGGATTGCTGTGATTTGAGTTTGAGGCTGAGCTTAGGGCCAGCCTGAACTACAAAGCAAGACCCTATCTCAAAAAACTTTAAAAAAAAGCAGATAAACTAGTGTGGAACAGAAGGGAACACAAAGGAATGAAATTTTGCAAATTCTTAAAGCCTATTATGGAAAGTAAGGACTAGGTGGGAAACTGTGAAGTGACCAATTTTGAAGTGTTACTGAATGTATGATACAATACAAGCCAGGTGGAAATAGTCGAGTCAAAATACATTATTGACTAACATCATTTGAAAATCATAAATAAGGTATGATTACTGTGTTGCTTCCATATAATCCCAGACTACAGGATGGGTTAAATTTATGCAAATGTTTCTAATTACATTTGAGTTTTGATAGTAATGAGTGAGGACAGTCACTCATCTGTATCTTCCACAGATTACAATGCAATGAACTGAGCTATCTTAAAATGTGCATTTGTGGGCCGGGGAGTTAGCTCAGTGGTTCGGCGCCTGTCTTGCAAGTGCAAGGGCCCGGGTTCGATTCCCCAGTGACCACATAACAATACTGGGTGTGGAGACCCACGCCCAGCAGCAACCAGTGCCACATACCACAGTGCCGGGCGTGGTGGCTCACGCCTGTAATCCCAGCACTCGGGAGGCAGAGGCAGGAGGATTGTGATGTGAGTTTGAGGCTGAGCTCAGGGCCAGCCTGAACCACAGAGCGAGACCCTGTCTCAAACCCCCCCCCCCAAAAAAAAGTGCATTTGTGAGTGGAGGGAATGAGAAGGTAAACTAGAAAAATGAAGCAGTATTATAAGAAAACATTCTAACTATACTAAACAACAATTACTGCTCAGCCTTTTGAGTAGTATGGGAGGGGTAGAGAAGAAAGGAAAATGACTTTTCAGCTCAAGGACTGAACTCACCACAGTACTAGGCTCAGATTTTTTTTAGATCGCAGCAAACCATGCATAATTCAGGAGCTAGACTCCTCTGGATAATGATGGATGGCTAATACTCAGGCTTTAACTTACTAGAAAATACCTTGTGGAAGCTGTGGGCCTATTAGCAAATAGGGCCTTCCTGGGCAACATCACTCACCCAATCCCCCTTGACCCAATCTGCCCACATATTCCAAGCCAAGAGCCTTTCCTTGTTCTGGACCTTGGAGATGTGAGATGTATCTGAGAGTTCTTTATACCTAGACCCTCAGTAACCTAGGTTTTGGGATGAAAGAGAGTAAAAGACAGATAGGGAAAGTATATGAATGGGACATAGAGATGGCATAATTCAACAGAGATTAGATAGGCTGTATTATAAATTCTGAGTGAAATCTAAGTTAAATAAAAAATTTCCATAAGTGTTGTGTTTTTCATTCAAAGATTTGGTTAAATTTGAAAGATTCTCTGAGGACTGTGTAGACAGTTTTTATAGAGGCTGAAATGAGTATTTACCAAATTTCTACTATGTGCCAGGAAAATTAACTTGTGTAATGTTTATAATAAGTCTTGAAAAGTAAATTTTAGAGAAAAGGAAACTGAGTTAGAGAGGTTAAGTTAACTTCCCAAGATCAAAAGGCTAGTCAGTGGCAGAGCTAAGAGTCAAACCCAGACCTCTTTTATGTCAAACCTCATGTATTTCCCACCCTACCATAGTGTCTCCAATACAAATTATCAGTGTATTATCTTCCATATCTTCCAGTGTATTTTCTTCCTCCTCTGTGTGTTGATAGTATTTTCAAAGACTATAAATGAATTGGATATTTCTGTGTGTGGACATATTCAAAGTTGTGGCTGCTTTTTGTGGAAGGGGAAACATAATGAAGTTACTGCACTTCTTTTCCTAGCTCAAAAGTCACTGTGATGTATATTTTTTTAAAGAAATTTAGAAAATTGTCTCAATTGTAAAATTGAGGCCAAATTATCAGTGTATTCTGCTACGTACTATTATTCAAATAGGCCAACCCTATAAGAATATAACATACAGGAAATACACTTAGTATATTCAAGGATTCAGTCAGATCAGAAAGACTAGAAATTTCTTATTTATCCTGTTGTCTAGTCTGTATATTTAATAACATTATAAATATTATTTGTCATTATTTACTAAGAGGAAGAGTCAATCTAGGGAAAGGGGTGACATCTGAGCATACTGACACTACTTATAAGGGAACAAATCAGTCTTCAGGCATCTGTAATAGAAGGAACAATAACCCACGTCTGTAACTCAACAGCCTACACTCCAGGGGATGCCCTTGAATCCAAACTTCATGGACAAGAGAAGTAGAGAAAATTAGAGAATACTCCTGGCTGTGGCAGTTAAGAAATCCCCAAATTCCTAAACAACTAAGGCCCCATCCCATTCATTCAGCCTCTTCTGGATTCAATAAGGCCACCAAGACCCATAGCCCTCACTCACCTTAGCCTTTGAGAAGACAAGAAAGCACGCGAAAGGCATAATAAGAAGGACAGAGAAGAATGGTATTTCAGTAAATAATACATTTGTTAACATGTTCCCAAATCCCAAACCAATAAGAAAAATCTGAGAAAAGTTCCTAGTCCTTAGACTCACCTGAGGTGTGTAGGGACCTGGAGTCATTGGGTCTAGACTTTCTAATTCTGCCTCCTCCAGAGCTGCTTCTTTAGCTGTACATATATCCTTCTCAAGTTGAGTCAAATGCTCATCATACTGAAAAATAAAGATAATTAAAGAATTGATTCTATATATTTTAGGTATTAGGAATATAGAAATAAACAAAACAGACAAAAACATCTCTGTCTTAATAGAGGTTTTATTATAGTGTCAGGACACAGATAATCAAAATAAATGAAGCAGGGAAGGAATCAGGTTGTGGAGTGAGGGTAGAGAGTAGAAGAACCCTTCACTCAAAAGAACAAAAGGATTCCAGAGAGCTAGATGCAAGGGTATCTCGTCCATACCACATACCTCAGTCAATGTCTGGTAACAGATGTTCACAATCTCCTGAGCGGTTTTAGTATATTGACTCTCAGGCCCTATAAAAAAGAAAATGCTATTACTTTTATGAATTTCAGTTCCAGAATTTATATCATCACCAGTAGTGTGCCACATTATCCTAGATTCAGAAAAAGTATGCTTTTTCTCAAGCTTGGATTTTTGATCTCCTTTTACAAATGGAAAATTTCAATCATATGCAAAACAAATATAGACTAATATAAAAACTCCCATGTACCCATTAGTCAGTTTCAACAACTCAACAAATAGCCAATCATGTTTCATTTATACGTCATTTTCCAGACTATTTTGAAATTCTTTTGAAGCAAATTCCAGTATCATTTCACTTCCTATTTTTGTTCAATACAGGTTGCTAATAATACTTTAATTTTTACTTTTTATTTTTATTTATTTATATATTTTTTTGAGACAGTCTTGCTTTGTAGTTCAGGCTGGCCCTGAGCTCAGCCTCCAACTCACATCACAGCAATCCTCCTGCCTCCGCCTCCCGAGTGCCACCACGCCCGGCACTGTGGTATGTGGCTCTGATTGCTGGTGGGCATGAGTCTCCATGCCCAGTATTGTATGTGGTTTCCGGAAATTGAACCTGGGCCCCCATGCTTGCAAGACAGGCGCTGGAACCACTGAGCTAAATCCCTGGCCCTAATTTTTATTTTTGATAGAAAAAAAATACATTTACTTAGCACTACCTTGCAGTCAAATCATGTGTAACCCATGGTTTGGGTTTTGTGTGTGTGTGTGTGTGGGGGGGAAGTGCTAGTATTTAAAAAAAAAATAATCATATATGATATTATCATGGTTAAAAAAGTCATTATACACCTGTCAAAAACAGAGTGAATCCTTATGCAAACTGAGAACTGGGCTTTGGGTAAAAATGATGTGTTAGTAGGTTCACTGATTGGAATAGCTAGGTGCACCACTCTGGTGCAGTGTTGACAGTAGGGGAGACTGTAGGGCAAAGGATTAACTGTAACTTCATTCAATTTTGCCATGAACCTAAACTGCTCTATAAAAAGTCTATTTCAGAAACAAATCCTATTTTAAAAACCTAAATGTTATCATATGTAAGATAACATTTTTTGGGCTGGAGATTTAGTTCAGTGGAGCTCCCATCTGCCTGGCAAGTGCAAGATCCTCAGTTTGATCCCCGGTTCCACAAAAAAACCCAAAACAAAACACCAAAAACATTTTCTATCTTACAGTACTTAGATTAAGCCCCAGACCCTTTTTTTTAGGTTTTTTTGAGACAGAGTCTCGCTTTGTGGTTCAGGCTGGCCCTGAGCTCAGCCTCCAATTCACATCACAGCAATCCTCCTGCCTCTGCCTCCCAAGTGCGGGGATTACAGGCATGAGCCACCATGCCTGGCACTGTGGTATGTGGTACTGACTGCTGGTAGGGGTGAGTCTCCACGCCCAGTATGGTATATGGTTAACCGGGGAATCGAACCCAGGTCCTTGCGCTTGCAAGACAGGCGCCAGAACCACTGAGCTAAATCCCCAGCCCTCAAGACCTTTTTTTTTGAGACAAGGTCTCCCTTTGTAGTTCAGGCTGGTCCTGAACTCAGCCTTGAAGTCAGCAACCCTCCTGCTTCTGCCTCTTGAGTGCTGGGATTGTAAGTGCTGAGCCAACACACCCAGCATTATGGTATCTGGTACTGACTGATGGTGGGCATGAGTCACCAGGCCTGGCATTGTTGTAATATGGGTACCAGGGATGGAACCCAGGTCCTTGCCCTTGACCACTGAACTAAATCGCTGGCCCCTAGCCTTTTTATTTGGAGAGAGGGTTTGACTAATTTTCTAAATTACTCAGGCTGGGCTTGAAATTGTGATCCTTCTGCTTTAGCCTGCCAGAGTGCTAGGAATGTGTGTGCTGCCACATCGAGGCATAAATGTTCTTTACATTTAATTTCTTTGAAGTGTAACCCAAATGAAGCTCATACATTGCATTCAGCTAATATATCTCCTTAAGATACATTTACCTATAAGGTGATTCTTAATTAAATTATACAAATTCTCCAATTAGCCTTAGTCGCAAGTCACAAACCTGACATGCATGCAAGTCAGTCCAGTTTGTTCAGATCACATAAAAAAGTAGTTCAAACTGGACATGGTGGCACACACCTGTAATCTCAGCACTCTGGAGGCTGAGGCAGGGAGATCAACATTAGTTTGACACCTGCCTAGGCTATACACTGAGTTAAAGGCCAGTCTAAACTACACAGTGAGACCCTGTTTCAAACAAAACAGTTCAGTTTATAAAAACGGACTAAACTGTACACTATTATCTCTGTCTACACTTTTCCATATGTAAATTATCTCGCTTTTTTTGTAGGGGGTGAGTACTGGGGACTGAACTCAGGACTTCGTACTTGCCAGGCAGGCATGCCACCACTGAGCTAAATAAATCCCCAGGCCCTATAAGTTATAGCTCAATTAAAAGCTTTTCTAAAAATGTATTACTTGACGAGATTTATATGGAAGATTTCACACAAAAACCCGTGTCTAGCTGCCCTTAAAAATTACAAGCTGAGCCGGGGGTGATGGTGTACACCTGTTATTCCAGCACTCGTGAGGCTGAGGAAGGAGGCTCAGTGAGAGTTCAAGACCACCCGATGTACATATTGAGACCCTGTCTCAAATCATATAAACAAAAGCCCCCAAAATTAAAAGATGAAAAAAAAAAAAAGAGGTGGAGATATACCTTAGTGAGAAGGCCATGGGTTTAATCCTCAGTACTACAAAACAAAATTTAAAAAAATTAAAAGGTGTGGCAACACAGGCTCTAGCACCAATGTTTTGAAGCTAAGTAGCACCTGCTGTGAGAATAACAAAAGTGCTGGGCTACTGTGGAAGACAAAAGATTAAGTACAAGTGAATTCTAATTTTCTACGTCCTAAAGGGTTATTATACAGAAAATCAGAATTAAGTTATAAAGAATAGTTTTCAGAACAACATCTGCGCCAAAAAAAGTCAGTATCAAAGTTACATACATTATCCCACTTATATAACAAGCTCAAATGTCAAAAAGCTAGAGATGGAGAATACACATGTGGGGCAGGGACAGTGGTGGGTGCATATGTGGGGGTGCAAATACAAAGCACAGAGAGTTTTTTTGTGGTAAAGGAACAGTTCTAAATCTTGATTGTGATGGTGATTATACAAGCTTATGTGGCATTAAAATTGCACAGAAAAAAAAATAAATATATACACACACAGAAGTACAAATGAATACAGAGTTTCGTTTTTTCGATACTGGGGACTGAACCCTAGACCTTCCCACTGAAGTACATTCCCAGCCCTTTTCATTTTTTTTCTTTTAATTTTTTTTTTTTTTTTTTTTGAGACAGGGTTTCGCTTTTGTGGTTCAGGCTGGCCCTGAGCTCAGCCTCAAACTCACATCACAGCAATCCTCCTGCCTCTGCCTCCCGAGTGCTGGGATTACAGGTGTGAGCCACCACGCCCGGCACTGTGGTATATGGTATTGGTTGCTGCTGGGCGTGAGTCTCCACGCCCAGTATGGTATGTGGTTACCCGGGATTGAACCCAGGTCCTTGTGCTTGCAAGACAGGCACCGAACCACTGAGCTAAATCCCCGGCCCAGCCTTTTTCATTTTTTGAGTCTTGCTCATATGCCCAAACTTGTGATCCTCTTGCATCAGGCTTCTGAGTGCTGGGATTATAGGTATGCACAACTCCAGGTGGATAGATTTTTTTTTCAAAGGTGAAAATTAAATGAAATCTATAGCATAGTTAATGGTAATAAATACAAATTTCCTAGTTTTGATATTGAACTATAGCCACTTAAGATATCACTGGAGAGAGCTAAGTGAAGAATACATAGGACATTTTGTACTGCTCTTCTGCAATTTCCTGTATCTATAGTTAGCTCAGAAGTTAGACTATCAGGATATAGTCAACAACAAAAACAGTTTCCAGGTGTAGTGGTGCACACCTGTAATCCTAGCACTATCGAGGCTGAGGTAAAAGGATTGCTGTGAGTTCAAGGCCAACTGGGACTACAGATAGTGAATTCAAGGCCAGCCTTAAGTGCATAGTGAGAGCCGTCTCAAAACCAATTATATGAGATGACAGTATTTATAAAACAAAAAGTTTTAAAATCAGCTAATTCTTGAAATATTTTACATAAGCACAAAAGAAAATATTAACGATCTATGACATATCTATGGGAATGAAACCACTGGAGACAGGAAGGCAGACAGAAGCTTGAACTTTTTTTTGAGACAGGGTCTCCCTTTGTAGTTCAGGCTGGCTCTCAGCTCATCCTCAAACTCACATCACAGCAATCCTCCTGCCTCTGCCTCCCGAGTGCAGGGATTACAAGCGTGAGCTACCACGCTTGGCACTGTGGTGTGTGGTACTGATTGCTGCTAGGTGCGAGTCTCCACACCCAGTATTGTATGTGGTTAACCAGGATCAAACCCGGGCCCTTGCCATTGCTTGCAAGACAGGCGTGCACCAGATCCACTGAGCTAAATAAATCCCCGGCCCCAGAGGCTTGAACTTTTAATTTCATATTATTTACACATATATAAGAAGGCTGGCTAAATGAGGAAGATGACATCAAGAGGCTAAATCAGGGCTGTTTTTAATCTCTTTAATGTGAAATTTAAACCTTCATAACTTAGTATTTTTATCTTGGCCTGAATCACTGACAGAAAAAAAACTTTAGTATTTATTAGTAGCCAAACTCAGGACAAAGTCCTCATAAAAATATTCAGAAACTAGAACTGTATCACAGAAGTACCTCAAGCTTTATATTGCCATGAATAATACTGAACTTTCCTTTTTTTTTTTGTTTTGAGACAGGGTCTTGCTTTGTAGTTCAGGCTGGCTCTGAGCTCACCAGGTAGCCCAAGCAAGCCTCAAACTCAAAGCAATCCTCCTGCCTCTGCCTCCGAGTGCTGGGATTACGGGTATGAGCCACTACGCCCAGCATTTTGGCATGTGGTACTGATTCCTGGTGGGTGTGAGTCACCATACCCAGCACTGTTATGTGGTTACCAGGATCCAACTGGGGCCCTTGCACTTGTAAGGCAGGTGCTGGAACCAGCTGAGCTAAATCCCCAGCCCTGAACTTTCTGTTCAAATTCTTCAAACTTAACTGAAACCTTTAGACTAAATTACCAGTTAGAAAAACAAACACAAGTATATAACAGCAGAACTTTTAAGTTATATAGGAAAAGACAAAAAAAAAAAAAAATGTTAAACAGCAACAAAAATGAAAAAGAATTAGGTAGACGATGCCCAGAAACTGTATGAAGAAAATTAGATGCCTTTATTAAAAGATATAAAAGAAAATGTGAGTAACCTTTATGTTCCTAGATGGTAAAATATAACGCACATTCTACACTAGATATTCTGTAAATTAATCCATAAATTAAGCTCTCAGAGCTCTATTTAAAGACAATTTAGAGGACCAGGGATTTAGCTCACTGACACTACATCTGCCTCACAATTGCAAGGTCCTAAGTTTGATCGCCTATATTGGGAGGTGGGGGGAAGACAAGTTAGAGTCTAAGAAACTTAATCCTATATTAATTTAGAGTAAGATGTCTAAGAAATATGAATTATAAGGCCTTAGTGAGAAAAAGTGATATTATCTAGTGATAATAGCACTAGATTAGACAATGAACAAAGTGAAATAGAGCCACAAAGTAAGACAGGGAATACACAATGATTTAGTGTGCTATATATATATATTTTTTTTGTTTCAGAGACAGGATCTTGCTTTATAGTTCGGGCTGGCCTTGAACTCACTATGTAGCCCAAGCTGGATGTAAATTCATTTTTATTTTTATTTTTTTTAAGGTTTTTTTGAGACAGGGTCTCGCTTTGTGGTTCAGGCTGGCCCTGAGCTCAGCCTAAAACTCACATCACACAATCCTCCTGCCTCTGCCTCCCGAGTGCTGGGATGACAGGCATGAGCCACCACGCCTGGCACTGTGGTATGTGGTACTGGTTGCTGCTGGGGTGAGTCTGCACACCCAGTATTGTTATGTGGTTACCGGGAAAATGAACCCGGGTCCTTGCACTTGCAAGACAGGCACCGGAACCACTGAGCTAAATATCAGGCCCTGGATGTAAATTTAGTGATCAACTTGTCTCAGCCTCCCAACAGCTGGAAATACAGGTGAGTGCCACCACAGTGTTGCGTATTATAAATCCAGATTCTCAATTAACAGGAATGATAAACTATTACATAAATAGGACTTCGAAACTTTGGTCATTTGGGAAAGAAAAACAGGTATTTAACTTATATTTTATTTTTTTTAAATTAAAAACATTTATTTTTAGTTTTTTTGAGACAGGGTCTCGCTCTGTAGTTCAGACTAGCCCTAAACTCACTATACAGTTCAGGATATCCTTGAACTCACAGCAATCCCCTGCCTCTGCCTCCAACTGCTAGGATTACAGACGTGAGCTACCATGCCCAGTTTAACTTATATTTTAATCCGATTTTTTGTTGTCATTGTTGTTGTTTTTCGTTTGTTTTTTGAGACAGGGTCTCCCTTTGTAGTTCAGGCTGGCCCTGAGCTCAGCCTCCAACTCATATCACAGCAATCCACCTGCCTCTGCCTCCCGAGTGCTGGGATGACAGGCGTGAGCCACCACGCCCGGCACTGTGGTATGTGGTACTGGTTGCTGCTGGGCGTTGAGTCTCCATGCCCAGTACTATATGTGGTTAACCTGGGATTGAACCCAGGCCCTTGAGCTTGCAAGGCAGGCACTGGAACCACTGAGCCAAATCCCCAGCCCCTTAATTCGATTT
Organism: Petromus typicus; assembly: GCA_004026965.1. Taxonomy (NCBI): domain Eukaryota; kingdom Metazoa; phylum Chordata; class Mammalia; order Rodentia; family Petromuridae; genus Petromus; species Petromus typicus. Next base: position 13,598 of record PVIR01039407.1, read on the forward strand.
TTTAAAAAAATACATTTAAATAATTAAATTATAGCATACATTAGAAGAAAATACAGTTGGTTAGTTTGCCAGTACTGAAATCTTTTAAACTGCCAAAGACAATAATAAAAAGACTGTTAAGAACAACTGTATAAAAATTAAATTTCTGGGCCGGAGAGTTAGCTCAGTGGTTCTGGCGCCTGTCTTGCAAGCGCAAGGGCCCGGGTTCGATTCCCCGGTAACCACATAACAATACTGGGTGTGGAGACCCACACCCAGCAGCAACCAGTACCACATACCACAGTGCCGGGCGTGGTGGCTCACGCCTGTAATCCCAGCACTCGGGAGGCAGAGGCAGGAGGATTGT
>PVIR01039408.1:0-13943 GCA_004026965.1 Petromus typicus
CCAGATTTTATTTTTTCACTCAGCTTTTCTAGAAAAGCCTCCTCTTCCAGGAGAAGCTGATGTAACCTTTCAGCTCAAGAAGCAGGTACCAGTTAGATGAGCAACAAGGACTCTGACTTCCCTGAGATATTACTGGCTGAGGCAGGGAAGGGAGGATTTGTACTGGTCCTATGAACCTGAAGAGCAGGATGCATACTGCATGAGAGACAAAAGCCTCTTTTAGACTCTCTTGCTAGGTGTAAATAAGGAAGCATATGATTCTGATTGGCAGTGGCCTTTGACTCCAAGGAAAAAGCCTTACTTAGATGAAGGTGACGCTGAGTGGCCATGAATATAAACAGAAAGAACACAAGCGCTTTCTTTAATCACTGGTATACTGATGACTTATTCTTCCAATATGTTTTTGAACTTTAAGTGATATACTGTATTTCCTTAAATAATTTAGGTGTAAAGCAGTACAATTTGCTTGATTATCAGATAATACTTAAGCATCACAATTGATACTGAATATAATTCTTGAAATTGGGACAACAAACTTTAAAATGGTACCTTTTGAGAAATACTGAGCCTATTATATACATTTTACAAATCAGAAACCATTGTATGCACACACATATATACATACAGACAGACAGACATGGAGAAAGCAAGAGGGAGAGGCAGAGAGGGAGAGAGAGAAAAAGAGTAAAGCAAGCAGAACCCAGGTTTATCAGAATGTAGAATCTACATACTATAATATCATTTCTAAAGTCCTAACAGTGACTAGGTAATTCCAATTATTTTATGATTCTAATTTCTTACTCTTTTGATCTTCCTCTTCAATCTGTACATTACACTGAAAAGGTTTCTATTTAAGTGGTAGTTTTAAATATTCTTCTAGCTCTTTCTCCTAGTTTTTGGAAAATATATGTGTAAGACTTTATCTTTCTTCTAGGTAAAAAGAAATAAAATTAGTAGCTCAAACTACCGAGAAAAAAGGATGTTTTATATCAAAGGAACCAACACTGACAGCAAGCCCAACAGTACATCAAAATTATGTATAACTATAGTCTGTCATTTATATGTGTAATCCTAATGTAAAGAAAGTTTTTTGTTTTGTTTTGATTTTTAGTTTTTTGGGACAGAGTCTTGCTTTGTAGACTGGGCTCACTATGTAGCCCACGGCAGCTTTGAACTCACATCAATCCTCCTGCTTCTGCCTCCCAAGTGCTGGATTACAGGTGTGAGCCACCACACCTGGCATTGTAGTATGGGGATCGAACTTGGGACCTTACCTTTGTGAAGCAGACATGGGATCAAAGAAATGTCTTTTTTATTTCCAAGAAAAGTCTTGGAGAAAGCCCAAGTAAATAGGTAACTACATGAGTAGACAACTACATTAAACGGTTAATTCAGGAGGAATAGTACTGAGGATCTAAAGTTCAGCTATAATTTCATCTATTTAGATATTTTTGGAATTTAAGGCAGGAAAAGTACACAACCATTAGAATTAAAGTGTTACTAACAAATTCGTTGGGTTAGTAAAAACCTTCTTACATCTAAAGCAATTTCAATTTTTAAAAAATTCTTAAAATTTTCAGAAAAAATGATGAAAAAATTAAGTTCTGAATGAACTATAACTGTATGTATGCCCAGAAATTGTTTAGATTTTTATCAGGTAGAGTGTCACTAATGAGAAAATAGAGGCCAAATGCTAAAAAGGTTATTTCATATGACCACTCATATTTGCTTCCCACAATCTTCTATTCCTTATTTCATCTTTCCAAGAAGCAAAGGAAAGTTCTCAAGTTAAATAACATAGTATCGAAATTGGGAACTCAATAGTAGGTTTAACAACAGCAGAGAGGGCTGAGGATGTAGCTCAGTGGTAGAATGTCCAGCATGCGTGAGACCCTGACTTTAGTTCCTCGCACTGCAAAACCAGATGCAAAGCAAAGATAGACTAATGAACTGGAAGTCAGGGCAAAAGAAAATGTGTAAAATGAACCTAACAATTTTTTTTCCTGTGAAAAAAAGTTAACCAGTACCATATAAAATATATATATAGGGCTGGGGAGTTAGCTCAGTGGTTCCGGCGCCTGCCTTGCAAGCGCAAGGACCCGGGTTCGATCCCTGGTAACCACATACCATACTAGGAGTGGAGACTCACGCCCAGCAGCAACCAGTACCATATACCACAGTGCTGGGCGTGGTGGCTCACGTCTATAATCCCAGCACTCGGGAGGCAGAAGCAGGAGGATTGCTGTGATGTGAGTTTGAGGCTGAGCTCAGGGCCAGCCTGAACCACGAAGCGAGACCCTGTCTCAAAAAACCTAAAAAAAAAATAATAATAAATAAAATTATATATATATATCTGTTGCCAGATATAGAGGCACATCTATAATTCCAGTCCTTAGGCTGAGGCAGGAGGATCACTCTGAGTTCAGGGACAGCCTAAACTATACAGGGAGATCCTACTTCAGAATCAACCTATCAAACAAACAAACAAACAAAAATCTAAAATATTTTTTAAAACAATTAGCTCTAAAACTATGAAAACCAGAAATAAGATATGTTTTCAATCAAACTTCAATGATAGCTGTCCAAATGTCAAAATCAACACCCCCAACATCCTCAAGTCACCCTGAAATGCATTAAAAGTCCACAACCGAGTGCCTGGGATGCACTTTCTCCAGCTGCTCCTCCAAACATGCAGATGTCTACAGGACAGACTTTCATTAAGCACCATTTCTCCTTAATTAGGGATCAACATGAGCAGAAGCAAAAAAGCCAGACATGGCCTGGCCTAAAATTCAGGCCAAAGAAGAACAGGTAGATGAAGAGGAAAGAAAGATCTCCTTCACAGATGATGGGCCATGCCATACAGTGAGTGTCTCTTTCATGACCGGAGGGAACTGGCATAGTGATGGGTGTACACAATCTACATACCACCCTAACCAACAATTCACATGAACATCACTGGGCAGGAAGGGTGGAGGAGATGCCAGTAAGAGAGAGGGATGACTTTAAAACGTTGTGCTTAACTCACTGCATTAGACTGTTATATTTTTGTTTTTTAAGATGGCGCCCAGCTGTATTGCCTCAGGTGACTTTGAACTCGTGCTCAAATAATCCTCCAGCCTCAGCCTCCTAATTAACTGGAACGACTGTACCTCGCACCTGCAACAGATTTTAAGATGAATATTTATAATACTGTAGAAGACAGAAAGGACTAAGCTGACCATGGGGAATTTCTTAATGAAGTAGTCCAGCAAGTGGCTTGGACTTAAAATCCAGGAGGGAAAATAAGACAAGAAATTTAAGAAATTGGGATTGCTGGGCTCAGCTATGTGAGATGAGCAAAACCACGCCTGCTGGGAGCACTCTCGGGAGGCTGAGGCAGGAGGATCATAATTTTAGTGAGACCCTGACTCAAAATAAAAAGTGAAAGAGAGGATAGAAATATAGCTCAGTGTAAAGACTCTGGGTTGAATCAGCATTGCTAACAAAAAATCCCGCCAAACCCAGTTCTTTTGCTAGATAACACAGGTAGAATACCCAGACTTTCAAGATCTATGAAAAGGTGGGAAATGTAAGAGGAAGAGAATGTATTCAGAAAACAAAAGAAAAACCACAAAGCTGATCTCAAAAGCAATTTATATCAAAAATAAAATAAATATTTAATTTTCACAGCAAAAAGAAGTATGGATTTGCTATGAGATATATTGTGTGGCATAACATAAGGTAGGGCCTTCTACATCAATGATGTCTGGGATTACAAACCTAAGAGAAAAATAAAAAGGATTTCTTGGTATCAGTCTTAGGGAATAGAGTAAATAACAGTGTTAACTAGGTCCTAGCTAATAAAGGAACTCTACCTATTACAGCATTAATTAGCAAGGAAAAGTGATGAGTTCATTTCTAGACACATTGGTTTAGAAATGCCTACTGAGGACTCCAAGTTCAAGGCTTATTTCTACCTTTAGAGCCCCTGGTTAACACAGTAAGTGTATAATGAGCACAGGTAGCTATAAATGACTCAAACCATTTACTTCAAATGGATCGTACATTATGCTAACACCAAAGAAATTGAGGCAAACTGGGAATCATGGCTGAAGTTACAGGTTAAGAAAGAACACTCATATAAGTATAACTTCTATTTCAATTTCTGCTTAACAGTTCCCTGCCATGCATCTAGCTGAAAGCAAGAGACATGTCAACTACCTTTTAGCACCTAAATTACTCACAGTGCATATTCATGGATTCCTCTTCCCACCTCCCCTACATCCCTTCTTAGTATTTCTTTTTCAAGTAATAGTTTATGGTGACTTTTAATAATGAAAAGAAGACTGTGTTCATACCTATAAGTTAAAAACATGTGCATCAATCTAAAGCTTAATTTCTACTCTAGATTAACTGCACCATATGGATGGGAAGTGACTATTCACTTATAATATGAGTAGAATGGGAGGGCCAGAGCTTGGGAAAGAGGAAGGCCTTTGAAAGTCTGGGTGCTCCTCTACTCCAAAGCAAATCTCTGAATAATTGCTGGTGTCAGCTGATGAAAACTACCTGGCAGCTATGTGATGAGATGCAGCAGAGTGTACTTTGCAATGATGGAAAACTAAGTTTAAATTGAAGCTTTATAGTTTCTATAGTATCTTGGAGAAAGGTAAAATAAACTATAACCAAGTAAAATAGGAAAGAGACTGTCCAGATTTCTATCTCTTATTTTACCCTATCTATTTCTTTTCATGCTGTCCCATCAACCTTTATATCAAGGCTTACTTACCCCAATCTATGACTACGCTATTTGAAAATGTACTGGTTCTAAAAAAAAAAGATCAACTGACTTGAAGAAATTCTACAATTTCTCCAATTAGTCTTCTAACTCAAACAATGGCTAAATGAATAGGTATCTGGATTGCCTGAAAGACAATATAATTAAGTAACTGAAAAGAAGTGTATACTTTATAATTGGCCATCAAAAGTGAATTTTCATAAACTTTTATAACAAACTAAATTCTCCAGGAATGAAACTGATTCAAAGTTCAGCAAGAAAATATATTGAATCCTATCATAACTTTATCTGAAAGATTAATGCTAAATCTTATTGACAGGAATGAACTCCTTGATCACTCACATAAGTGGTTGGAGAAGGAATTAGGCATGTTGATCTAAGCATTAACATCACCTTTCTATCTTCCACCTATAGCTCTCAAAAGAAATTCATTATCTTTGACATTTTTCTTAGGAAGCTGCTATTTTTTAATCCTTTCCAAAGAATGGATAAATGTATGAACAAATGAACAAATGAGAAAATGAGTAAAAAATAGCTTATTTCAAGTCTCTGGAGAGACAAGAATATATGGTACTTAAAAGTTCGAGTTCTTGGGCTGGGGACTTAGCTCAGTGGTTCTAGCGTCTGCCTTGCAAGTGCAAGGGTCTGATAATCACATATGACAATACCGGGTGTGGAGACCCATGCTGCCAGCAATCAGAATCACGCCTATAATCCCAGCACTCAGGACACAGAAGCCGAGGATTGCTGTGAGTTTAAGGCTGAGCTCAGGGCCAGCCTGAATCTCAAAAACCGAGACCCTGTCTCAGAAAAAAGAAAAGTTCAAGCTCTTGCCAGGGCATACTGGCACATGCCTGTAACTCCAACAGGAATTACAGAAGGGTCTTAAATTCAAGCCCATGCTGTGTATCTTCCTGAGACAATGGCTCCAAAGAGAAAGGCAAGGGATGCAGCTCAGGATGCAGGTCCTGGGTTCCATCTCCTGTACTAAAAAGAAAAACAAAGGCTCAAGCTCTAAACACAGACTGGATTCTAGTGTCTGACTCTGGTTGGTGATTACTCAACATCCAGGCCTTCTGGAGGTATCCTCATCTTTAAAGTGAAGATACGGGAGTGCCCAGACTTATTGTGAGGATTAATAGTGTGCTTGGGGTAGGCACAAAGGAAAGGCATTCTTCTGTATTAATGTTCATATCATTGGGTTACATTCTAGTGCTCATGGAAATACTTGTTTCTGAGTGCTATAAGCTAAGGATAGGCAAAACACTGGGCACAGTTCAGAAAGAGCCAAAAGCACCCAAAAGAAGCTACTCCAAAGGGCCAAACTCCAACCTAAGAGAAATGACATTGGCTTTTCTTAGCTTTATGAATTACAAAGATCTTTTCACATTCAAAAAACAGATTGAAGCTGACATAGCAAGACAACAGCATAGAATGAGCAAGATGAAATGGAAGGAAGCAGCCACAGGAAAAATGTTTCAGAAGTTGTTTAAATTCTTAATTACTGAGTACTACCATTCATGAGGAATTTTTTTAAAGGGCCTCAAAGCTATTAAAATGGTAATTAGAATTCAAGAAAACTAAAAACCAATTCAAATATATGCTGGATGCTTTTAAATTTTAAAGCCTCTTTAAGAGAGTTTTAAGTGAAACAAGTTACAGCTGTAGGTCCACGACCAACCTTAAAGCCAAAGTGTAGGTTCCTGGCTGCCGCTGACTCTCCCGAATGAGGTAACTGCCCTCGGCCACACTCAAGAGCTGGTCAGCTGCTTCTCGGGAGATCATGCCGTGAAACCTAGGAAACAAAGCCAAATCAGAGGCAGTATGCTTTCCATTTTTTCAACAAGACAGGACGAAACAAAACCACACCACTTCTGCTCTTCTTTAAACAAACTACTACCACAGAATCGAAGGAAAGCATTTGTATTTAACTATACACGTACTGCTCTGGGCCTGGCCCCTGGCCAGTTTCTTACGAGATAAGAACAGCATTGAAGTAGCTATGGAATCCAGTCTCTAAGTACGAGGTCAAAATTCATGTATATCTGAGGGAAGATCAACTACTTCTCAAGACAACAATCCTTTCTCAGGAAGCTATTTTATATATACATATATATATATATATATAATATATATATGCAATATTAGATAGATATAGATATATGTAACTTTACATACAACTATATATATGTTTATAGATATAAAACTTCATCCAATTTTCTTCCTTTCCCTTTGTGGCATTGCTCCAAAATTTAACTTGGAATCTGTGCTGGCAATTTTCCACACCTAGGTTGTTCTTAATTGGCTTGACTGCCCAAAAATGTGCATAATCGGCATTATTGAATACTCAAACCATGCAAACAATTGCAATTCTTGCTATCACTTCTTGTCAAATTTTCTTTGATTGAAAAAGGAACATAAATAACATATTCTTTACACAAATACTATATCTATAACAACCTGATACAAAACACTGAAAAGGAAAATTGTCACTGGTGACAAATATTAAAAATAGGAATACATCTTACATTTGTAGGATGACTTACAATATACACAGAGCTTACACATACATCATGACCTTTTAGTAACTCAAAAATAATGAAAAAATTTAGGACACATCACCCTAAAATACGCTTTTAGTGTATTATTTTGGAATTGAAGGTATTTGAAAAACAGCCAATGCAAAAAGTTTCTCTGAATTTTCTTTATCTGCCTAAAGATATATCCTTCAAAAGGAACTCAAATGCCATCAGTCCCTTCCCCAGAAGAACACAGATTGACATATCATAGGAGAGAAGACTAAAATTTGACATCACACCCAGATAGACTGTGTCACAAACTAGGCATATCTCCCATCTATATTTTTAAGTGATTTCATGTTTCCTAGAAATCATTTACTTTCCCTCAAGTGATCTATATATCTTCCCTTCCCTTCTCATATTAACAGAGCATACAAACTCAAACTGCACTAGGTATTCATTATATCAAAATTCATAATATATAGACTTTGTCCCTGTGAGCTTTCTGGTTGTTAGTCCCAACCTCTGCAATAACTACACTGACTTAATGCTCCAGAGAACCTTGTAGCTTCCACTGATACAAAGGAAACCGTCCCTTAAACCTAGAATGATAAATATTAAATGCGTTGAAATGGCACTTTCATAATTTAGGAACTTCACTAGGGCTAAGTGGCAGTTCTGGGGAGTTTTTCCTCATGGGCATGATCCAGTTGTCTGCTAGCATTAAAACAGTTCATGGTAAGTATGTTCATAGAATGACAATTAGAACAGCCAGATTACTAATGGGCTCCTGAATTTCTCATCTCCATAAAGTACTCAATCTTTCTAAACTGAGCCTAACAGTCTGAATCTGCTCCGAGCACTATGGTAATATCTCTCTGGCAGTAATCCAATACTTTAAATTAGCATATTGGTATATACTTAAAATTTATATGACAGTAACTAATAAACTTGTTAAAATGTATCTATTTTTTTAAAAACCTCAATTATCTAGAGAAAATCAGCCTAAGAAATAAATTTCTGTAAAGAATTTTTAAATTATTCATGCAAGTTGACTTAATGTTTCTTACACCCCAAAATTTCTTGTTGCAAGATGTTTCTTAGGACATTACTTTTAACATTACTTTTAACTCAAAACCCCAGAACTGAAACTACTTCAAAATCTGACACACTTCTGGTCCCAAGAATTTCTGATGAGGACATTCAATTTGTATGGTTTAAAAGGAACCTAGTTGACAAAAGCAGAAGGGTTATAACACAAATTATTAGATAACTGTAAAGAATACCAAGGCTTCTTAACTTTGTAATCACCTTCCTCCTAAAACATAGGTAGCTGCTTGTGGTCCATTTGCAAGAGTCTTAAAAATCTACTTAGAATTTTAAATAATTTTAAAATATTTGTTTTATACATCATTATTTATCTCTAGACATGATAAAATGATTTCATTTGGAGAATGTAAGGATTTTTCTCCAAAGTGCTACTTAGAAATTTTTACAGTGGCATTGTGAACCATTTTTGGGACACATCCTGTTGCCTGATTGTGGAAACGCGAATAAAGTCAAATTTTAAAAACTATAACAATACTCCTTACCAATATTAAATGGAGAATCAGGGCCAGGGAGTTAACTCAGTGGTTTCAGCACCTGTCTTGCAAGCTCTAGGGCCCGGGTTCCATCCCCAGCTAACCATATACAATACTGGATGTGGAGACCCATACCCCGCAGCAATCACATGTGGTACCACATACCACAGTGCCGGGTGTGGTGGCTCACACCTGTAATCCCAGCACTCGGGAGGCAGAGGCAGGAGGATTGCTGTGATGTGAGTTTGAGACAGAGCTCACTACAAAGTGAGACCCTGTCTCAAAATAAATAAATAAATAAATAAATAAATAAATGGAGAATCAGGCTATAAATGTATCATATCTCAATTTTAAAGGTAAACATTAAGGAAATAAATCTTCAGAAGGAAATACTTTAAAATCTTAATAGGTGATTTGTGAAGCTAAGGATGGTGGTACATGCCCATGATCCCAAAAGTACGAGATGCAGCAGAAGAACCACAAGTATAAGATGAGCCTTGGAAATTTAGTAACTTAGTGAGGCTACATCTCAAAAATTTAAAAACATTGCCAACAAATTAAAAAATAACAGCCTGGTATTGTGGCACATGCCCATAATCCCAGCGCTTGGGAGGCTGAGCCAGAAGGATGACTACGAGTTTGAGGCCAGCCTGGGCTACATAATGAATTCAAGGCTCTGAGGTTCAATTCCCAGTAATACACACACACACACACACACACACACACACACACACACACACACACACACACACAGAGTTTCTGGGTAGCATTAATTACTTTTTTCCTGAAGGTAAAGAGAATACATACTACTTACATTAAACTTGTAAGAGGGTATAAATATGAAATAATGAATATTCCACTGTATGCATATATATTAGATATACATATGTACATACATAAATATACACATTTTCTTCATATACAACTAGCATTATTTATTTAAGTGGCGAGCACCCTCAACATTACTGCATATACATTTTCCCATGCTCCTTTCTTCTTTGCCTTTACTGTCTCTATGTTTTTACCAATCCAAGTAATTACAGTACTGGGAAGAAGAAAATTTTATCCTTCCAAACTTGGACACTTTCATCTTGCTTATTTTTATTAACAGCATCCAATTAACCATGTCTTTCACATATACTAATCTACAAAATGTTTCTTGATAATCCATACTTACTCTCTTCCATAATACTTTGGTCTGTTTTCTACCTATGGGAAAAAGAAAAAAAATAGTTGTAAAAATAGAAATGTGCAGATGTAATATTTTGTTTGTGTGATAAACTGCACATACATTAAGAAAAAGTAGCTAAGATAAGAGAACAACGCATGGAGTTTCAATTCAACCAAAAGATCTCGTCATTTAGTTTGGTAAATGTTGCGTATCTCTGAAGAATCGAACTAAACTATCTTTTATTTCTGGAAGTGTAATGAATTGGAAAAGATATTTACATTATTTTATTCAAAGAGTAAAATAAAACATCCAAAAACTTAACGCCACAATCACACTTCAAAAGCTTGTGGTTTTCTCTCATCCTCCCCATTCCTCCGGTCCTGATACTCCACTTTCTCCATTCTGTTAACATCTTAATACAGTTTTGTTTTGTCCTGCGGTTTTCCCATTAGCTTTTGCTTCACAGAGTTATCTTTCCCTAGTCTGTCAGGGCATGTGTGCTGCCGATAAATAAGCAAAGTCTCAGAGTATTCTTACTGACTAGAAGGAGAACTGACGGCATTTGCCTCATTCACTCAAAAAATATTTACTGAGAAGCAAGCATGTGCTAAGTACTTTCTTACTCGTAGAACACACATCCCTGAATAAGACCAAAATACCATTACTGTTTTGGAACTACATTCTGCTGGTGAAAAACAAATACATTTTAAAAATAAAATAATGGAAACAAATAGAAAGTTCAGAAAGTACTCTAACAAAAGAAATAATGAGTAAGAAAAAGAAATAGAAAAGTATTTAAACTCAGTGGCCAGGAAAGGGTGGTTTGAGACACAAACTGAACTGGGTCCGGAATGATAAGAAGCCAGCTCTAATTGCAAAATTACAGAAGCAAAAACTGTTCCCCCAGGATGTACTTAGGTGATACCATCGGCTCATGTTATTTGCAATGTTAGTTACAGTTAAAGATCATTAAATCTTCACAATAAAACAGGAATGATATTACTTTGGTTTTATAAGACTGCTATTATTCTTTACTATTTTTGCGTATTTTAAATTAAAAAATAAAAACTATCTTTATTGTATATTTTCATGATATGTGGACTATTTATACATGTATATATGAGTTTACATGTACCATAATGTTTTGATACACATATACAGTATGTAATTGTCAAGTTAATAAGTGTATATATTACCTCACATACTTTTTTGGTCAGAACACTTGGAATCTACTCTTAGCAAATATCAAATAGATGATATACTGTTATTAACTATAGTCAACATATTATACAACAGATCTCAACTCATTCTTCCTATCCTTTAACCACTGTTTCCCCAACTAGCATTCTAACTCCGGGCACTGGTAACTACTATTTTATTTTGCTTATCTGAGTTAAACTTTTTCAGATTCCATGTAGATATGAGATTATATAGTATCTGTCTTTCAGAAATACAATGTCCTCTAGGTCCACTCATTTTGCTGCAAATGGTAAGATTTTCTTCCTTTTTAAGCTATACTCAATTTGGGATGTATAACATTCCACTGTATACTGGAATGGTATTTACAATGTACAGCATTGGGTACATTGGGTATATATACATATTTTACTTGTACATTAATTACTTGTACATTAATTACTTGTACATTAATTCACTGAAGTACATTCAGGTTAATTGTGCATCTTGGCTATTAGAAATAGCATTGCCATAAACGCAGGAATACAGATGTCTCTTTCACATATTGGTTTCATGTATTTGGATAGATTTCCAACAGGATTGCTAGGTCATGAAGAAATCAAGAATTAAGAGAGGTTATTTTTCAAAGTGACTTGTTCAAATGGAAGAGCTTGAAGGAAATCTAGAATTCTTAGGTAGAAATCTAGAATTCTCAGCAAAAAAAAAGCTCAAACTCTTGTCTATCTGACACCGACTCCTCCGAATTAGACTAAATAACATCAGTCTCCAAAGCAACTTCAAACCCTGCTTTTTCAACAACTATGTCCCTTGGTTCTTTCTGCACGTGGCCTGGCTGCTATGTCTAGGTTACACCCCCACTGGTCCTCCAGATTTGGTGCTTGCTCTTTTAGCAAACGTGAGATATTTATTCACAGCATAGAAAGAAATGTGTGTTCCAATTAAAAACTATGCATCATCTGTAGAATAACTTTTTGGCAAGTCAGATTCTAGCCCAGTAAACAGTCTATGGGTTATTTTGGCACTAATTGTTGGCGATTAATATGTAAGCTTTTTCCTGCATAGTAGTTTAATTGAATTTCACAATTCTCTATGTTGTGGCCAGTGCAAAAACTAATTTTGTTATTTTGTTATTCATCTAAATATCTCTTGAGCCCATGTAATTTGTGTTGCTTTGACTTTTACTTTTTACTAATTATAGTATCTTGTTGGTTGTTGCCTATCTAATGAATGAAATAAATGTTTAATATATGCTCATTTTCATTTTTACAGGAAGCCATGATTTCACATTTTCCTAAAATTATTCAGTTTTTTTTTTTTTTTTTTTTTTTTTTTTGGAGACAGGGTCTCACTTTGTAGTTCAGGCTGGCCCTGAGCTCAGCCTTAAACTCACATCACAGCAATCTTCCTGCCTCTGCCTCCCAAGTGCTGGGATTACAGGCGTGAGCCACCACGCCTGGCACCGTGATATGTGATGCTGAATGCTGCTGGGCGTGTCTCCACACCCAGTATTGTATATGGTTAACCAGGGTATCAAACCTGGGCCCTTGAGCTTGCAAGACAGGAGCCAGAACCACTGAGCTAAATCCCAGCCCCCTAAAATTATTCTTGAATAATATATCCTTCAGGAATCTTGTTTACTTCTTAGGTTGAAGTTATTTATCTTCTTATAATATACTCTATCTGATTTAGTTGTGTTCTGTAATTTTTCAGTTCATAAAAGTCACTATATAAAAATATTCCAGTTTTCCCAAACAACCAATAGTTATTATAATTTTAGGTTCATAGCTTGTAAGAATGGGGTCTTGTATTTCCTTGACAGTAAATCTGTGCTTTGAGATGAAAATTTAATGTTTGGGTCTTAAAGAATCACATTTCTACAGTATTATATGATAAAATGCCGCTCTGATGAACAATTTAGTATTATCCATTCAAACTACAAATGTACAAATGATGCTTTTACTCTAGAGGAATGTTTGCACATGTACATGTGAAAATATATATAAGAATATTCACTTCAGGTCTGGGCAGTTAGCTCAGTGGTTCCAGCGCCTGCCTTACAAGCACAAGATCCCGGGTTCGATTTTCGTTAACTACATACAACAAAGCTGGGCACTGACTCACACCCACCAGCAATCCTACCACATACCACGATGCTGGGTGTTGTGACTCATGCACTCAGGAAGCAGAGGCAGGAGGATTGCTGAGTTCAGGAGCAGCCTAAACTACGAAACAAGACCCTGTCTCAAAAAACTGAAACGAAAAAAAAAAAAGAATATTCACTTCAGCACTGTTGGTAGACATTTTTAGATTTTTTTTGAGACAGGGTCTCACTTTGTGGTTCAGGCTGGCCCTGAGCTCAGAACCACTGAGCTAACTCCCGGCCCCAGTCTTTTACTATTAAGTGAAATGTTAACTCCCTGGCCCAGTTGGTAGACATTTTTAAAAATGGAAATAAATACACACTGGTAAATAAACTGCTTATAATATAAAGTGCAGTTTGAAGGAATGATGTAGATCTAGAGAGACTAATTATTGAATACTATACACTGTTACTGAATATAACGTAAGTTGTGGCCAAAATAAATTGTGGCATCATAAGGAGAATATGTCACCATTTAGCAAAAAGCACACAAACATGCAACATACACATATATACATATACACATATCACAGAAAGACAAAGAGGTGAATGT
>PVIR01039409.1:0-13942 GCA_004026965.1 Petromus typicus
CCCCCAGTAACCACATACCATACTGGGTGTGGAGACTCACCCCAGCAGCAACCAGTACCACATACCACAGTGCCGGGCGTGGTGGCTCACGCCTGTAATCCCAGCACTTGGGAGGCAGAGGCAGGAGGATTGCTGTGATGTGAGTTGGAGGCTGAGCTCAGGGCAGCCTCAACTACAAAACGAGACCCTGCCTCAAAAAAAAAAAAAAAAGAAAGAAAGAAAGAAAGAGGAAGGAGGAGAGGAGAAGAGGAAGAGAGACGAGGGGTGAGAAAGGAGAGAAGGGATGTGGAAAGGAGGGAAGGCAAGATGGAGGGGGAGGAGGGAGAGAGAGACAGACAGACAGAATATTCGCCTACACTCCACCTCTCAAGAGGCCACCATTCACCTCTGGAGCCATCCATGGCTTGTTAGCACCCCTTTTCCAGTCACCTCCCCAGGCCCCACTTCTGAGTATTGCTGCCTTGATGATCAAGCCTTCAACACATGAGTGTTTGGGGGATATTGAAGATCAAATCATAACATACAAACACAAACCATTTATATATTTATTCCCAGTTAGTTATGTGTAGGTGCATTTATTGCCTTGTGAAAACACACTTAACTAGATCAAGAAAGAAAGATACTACCAGATCCTGCATTCAGTGTTACACTTGACCTTGGCAGGATTTTCCGAGTTATGAATCCCCTGGAAGGAAGGAGCAGAGTGACTGAAGTTCTGAATGGAAATGTCTAATGATGCACTTGTAGTTGCACTTGGACGGCAGATTGAGTTATGAAAGAAAACCAACATATCTTCAACCAGAACACTTTGGGTCATCACATGCAGTGAAGGATAAATGCTGCTCATTTTCAACAAATGAGATCTGGAGGGAAGTTCTGAGGGAGGTTTCTGGGAGAATGAATCTGGACCACTTGTTAGTATCTCAGTGCAATGCTTGAACATCTGTGATGTTTAAAATTGGATTATTTGCAGGCTAAAAGCTTCTATGCAAATCTCATTACAAAGAAACAGTCTATGGTCACCGACATTATCTTTTTATTTTTTCACTTTATTACATCTTTAGATACTTTTAGACTGCACATTTAATACTCTAGACAGTATATTTAAACACAGATTTAAAATACATATTCAAGTACTCTTGCAGAAGACTGTAGGACGTGTTTCTTCATAAAAATAGACACCATCTGTCAGTGTCTGGATTATCTGTCTCTCTCCTCTCCACCATTCCACAATTAAGAAAAAGACAACAGGGCTGGGGATTTAGGTCAGTGGTTCTGGCACCTGCCTGGCAAGAGTAAGGTCCTGAGTTTGATACCTGGTACCACATACCACAGTGCCGGGCATGGTGGTTCATGCCTGTAATCCCAGAACGCAGGAAGCAGAAGCAAGAGGATTGCTGTGAGTTTGAGGCTGGCCTGGGATACATAGAGAGTTCAGGGCCAGCCTGAACTACAAAGTGAGACCCCATTTCCATAGAGAGAGAGAGAAAGAGAGAGAGAGAGAGAGAAATAGAAGTAATATTCTTATTCCTCTTGCCCCACAGTTTATTAGTATTTTTTTTTAAAAAAAAACACTACTAATTATGATTCTATACAGTCCAGCCTGTTCAAAATATTCCCAGGGCTACCAAGAGTAACTAAGCTATTTTTTAAAAAGATATAATACCACTGTGTAGCCAGACTGGCCTTGAACTTGCTCTGTAGCCCAGGGTGACTTTGAATTTGCAATCATTCTATCTCAGCCTTTTGAGTACTGGGGTTACAGAGATATACTACCACACCCAGTCTTCGTTAGTTTTAACAATCTAAAATCGGAAAATCATTCATTATAGATATCAGCCAAGATAAGCAAGAACACAACAGAGAGTGATTCTGAAGCAGCAGAGAAGAGAATGCTAAAACAAAGCTCTGAGGGGCTAACTGGCTCAAGGGCTGGCCTTGGACTCCAGGGCATTGCCTCTCCACATCTCAGCAACCTCCTTTATATAACAGTAAAGTCATACTGGAAAATTCTAGTGTCTTCATAAGTTTCAATGTCTGTGAACTAAAATGTGCTCATGCATATTTTGAACAATGTCATTGTCTTATTTAAATTCAAGTTGACATTCCATTCTTTAAAACTGTACCCCTTATATTTTATTTTACTAGTTTATTCGTATAAAAATGATTCCATTCAAAAACCAAGCATTTAAAAAAAGGATGTAAGGAAAGTTGTCAGTCCACATTTGTGAGTGTGTCAATAAGTAGTAAGAAGGATTGTCAAATTTCTTAACACCTCACTTTTTGGATCAGCCTCCTCCCATAAACATGCTTCTCAGATCTTAAAACACCAGAAACAGAATATATTTAAATTGAACTTATTAGATGAGCTAAAAGAGAAGATCTGATGCCTTGAAACCATAGAATTTCAATACAAAAGGCAAGTGACACTTCAATATATTTTAGCCTTGCATTCTGGCATTAAAGGAACCATATTTGTATCTTTCTCTACTTTTGTTTATTTGTTTGTTTTGTTTTAAGATTCTTCACCTCTGTCAGATGCCTGTATGGGAGAAGGGAAAGGAAAGAGACAAAATCGGGAGAAGGAAATAAATGTGGGATCAGAGGAAGGAGGAGGATTAGAGTACTTGAAATATTTTACATACAAGTTCTTATAGTAAGCCAATGGTATAAGGGCTTGCTACAAACTAGGCACTGGGTCAGCTGAACAAGGCACCATGCTAGCTGGACATCAAATGAAGAGCAATGAAATGGCAGCTTGGCAGATACTTCTGGCTTAAAAACCCATTAGCACAGGCTTGAGGGAGACTGCTGCCCCTGGGGAGGCTTTGGCATAGCCAGAAGAAAACATCAAAGACGCTCCAGCCTTCAAATCTCCTCTAAGGGTGCAATCAACAGGAAAGGAAATGGAAAATCACCCTAGAAGAGATTTGGAAGGGGACGAAGTTTATCTGAAGATGCCCCAGCCCTGTACAAAGGCCATGTGCACTTTCAGCAGACGTGAAACAGTGGGCAGTTGGCATGGAGTCAGTAGCAAGTCTCGCCCTAATCCCTACTGCGAAACTGCTGGACTAACACAACATGAAAACAGACAATTCAAAAAGGGTATTTTGTCATTTTCATGGTTGACTTAGCACTTTGAAAGGATAACATGGAAGAGGAAAGGCTGCATTCTAAAACAACAGGCGCATTAAAGAAAAAGCAAACAAACAAACAAACGAAACAGAAATAGAGGCCCTAAGGGACAGAAGACTAAAGTCAACCCAGAGAGTATGAACAAGTAGACTTTGCCTGAAATACTATCGGGCATGTTGGACTAGAACTCCTGATAACCCAGCAGGGTTGCTTCACGCTTGTAGTACCTCAGTGTGACCAAGGCACTAAGAGCTGCCACAAACACAATGAAAAGCCTTTAATTCTATGCCTCTAGCAAATAATGATGGACTACAAAATCCATACACGTGCAGAACCTAAGGAAAAATGAAACTTCATATGTAGCCTACCATGCAAGCTGGAGTGTGAAAATGAACACAGCCAAGCATTTTTTTTCTAGAAATGAAGAATTTCTACAAAAGTAAAGGATAGGTGCTTCCTTAAGGAAGTAGGAATGCAAAAAATTTATAAAATACAGTAAATATTGAATGTGTATTTATTATGTACATTAAGTCACACACACATATATGTATGAATACAGACACATATGTTAGGTTGAGTGAAACTTAGTTTTAAAGTAAAGCCAAAGCAAGTGGAGAATTTTTTACACATGCATTCAAACCTGGCAATTTTTTCTTCAGCATGCCTGTCTAGCAGGAACTCATGCAAGCAATTCAGTAGCTATATTGCACAACGGAGTAAACCCTGAACTTGGATGGCAGCTTCAATGCTAAACATCAGTGAAACTTAGAAAAGCTCCTGAATCAGACTACATACAACGTGGTCACAGTATCAGTAAGCACCTTGCATGCACATGGTAGGTAGTGAAAGAACACATGTAAAGATCTAGACTGAGTCCTAACACATGTTAGAGACTCAGTACATTTTTACCACCAATATCACAAATCTACAATGAATTCTGTGCCTCATATGCCTTTGTGGTATCAACAACCAACAGACCAAAGAATAAAACTTTCTATTTGGTCAGTATTTCATCCTCGAAATCCTTTTCAAGCGCTCTCTCTCTCTCTCTCTCTCTCTCTCTCTCTCTCTCGATCAAATTCATGACCTTGTGCAGAAGATGCCAGAACCACTGAGCTAAATCTCCAGCCCACAGTTTAGCTTGTTGATCAATGTTTCCTAAACTTTAAGATCATAACTATCATCTATGGGACTTGTGAAGAGTAGGGACTCCTGGGCCCCACACCCACCTCGGAATGCTTCATGGGGAGGTCCACGTAATCTGAAGTGTTCCCGTGGGGAGGATTATAACCAAGAATTTTTGGAAAATTCAGACTCAGATTCACATAGTAAACACATTTTTTTTTCCTGAATATCAGAATCCTACAAAAATGTTCCCAGAATCAGAATTTCTGATAGGGTGCTATGTATGTGGATTTTTTTTTAATATCTAAGAAATTCGGAGACACAGTCTTCGAGAGAACTATTCTATGCCCCAGGGGAGCGCTGACAGAGACAGGCATGGAGTTGGAAAATAGTCCCTTCAGCATCAAGCGTCATGCTTCTTTTATCAGACTACATGATAATGGCCATGAAATACGGAACAGAATATTACCCTAAACACACACAAAGCCAAAATATAAATTCATGTTGAATGAAAAAAGAAGTAGTGCCAAAATGAAACCTGGAAATAAATACTTGGCATTGCATACAAGTAGAGTGAAATTACTGTTCTTTAGAAGATGTAACCATGTTGCTTTCCTTTCTAATATTTTTTGCAGTGGAAAATAGGTCCTTAGGTTTTCTGCATGTGACATGAGATATCTTCCCAAGTATCACCATGCAATTTTCTCACTGGTGATGTGGTTTCCCAATATATTTCCATTTCTCTTTTACCCTCACCTCCATGAGCATGAGTTGGTTTTGAAGAAGCTCCCAAAGAGACGTGAAACCTGTGCTCCCTGCTAAGGGAACTTTTCATTGGCTGTTGGAATCTGGACACTTCTTGCTAGAAGGAAGCCATCTCATCATAGTCATGGGGCTGACCAACCACACATAAACCTTGAGAATCTTTTGTTGGAAGAATCATCAAAAACAATAGAGGAAAATAAAGCCAAATTCAGAAGAATTTCTACAGATTTGTGTTAGCATGCTTCCTATAACACAGCCTTCAGGAATCAAGGTGAAATTTTTTTTTAACAGATAAGCCATTGTGGAGACAATTTTAGACTTACACAAGATTGTCAAACACAATACAAAGAGTTCCCATATAACCTGTAGTTAGTTTCCTTTATCCTCAAAACCTTATGTAACCGTGGGATATTTTTTTAAATCAAAAGTAAGATGTTAATTTTAACATAATACTTTTAAAGTTCAGAACTTACTCAGATTTCATTAGGCTTCCTACTAAAATCTTTTGTATATTTGTTCCATGATCCCATTCAAATTTCTACATCACATTAACTTATCATATCTCCTTAGTATCTTTCTGGCTTGTGAGAGTTCTTTCTTTCCTTATCTTTCAGAATCTTGACAGTTTTGAAAAGTTCCAAATACTTGTTTTGTAGAATGTCTTTTAATTAGAGTTTGTTGGAAGTTCTCTCATAGAGTGGGGTATGTGTATTAGTCAGCTGTCAGCCTCTGTGACAAAATACTTGGGAGCGATCAGCTTAAAGAGAACAAGTTTGTTATGAGTCATGATTGGCTATTTCAGTCAATATTCTGTGTCTGCCAAGATTGCTTCGCATCATTTTAACACACATTGTTGAATTTCATTCCATGGTCACTCAGCTCCACTGTGTCTGAGCTTGTGGCACAGAAGAAAATCATGGTGATACGCCACAGCACTGGAGGATTCTTCACTCTTCGGCAATCAGGAAGCTGGGTGGACAGGAAGGAAGGAGTCAAGGATAAGAGATATCTTTCTTGGGCATGTCTTCAGTCTAATCTCATCAACTAGGTCCTACCTCCTGAAGTTTCTCCTACCTCCCAGTAGCCTACTAAGCTATGAACTCACAGGAAACAATCAGTGAGGTCAGAGCCCTCAGGATCTAAGCGCTTCCCCAAAGCCCCACCTCTGAACATTACTGCACTGGGGCCAAGGCTTCAATACATGAGCTTTTGAGGAGCATTTCTGGTCTAAAGCATACATTGCATATGTGTTAAGGGCAAGAATCCTACAGAAATAGTGGGCCCTCCTCAGTGTATCATAGCTACAGTGCATGGTGTCCATAGCCATTAATGGTGGTATTAACCTTGGTCACCTGAGTGAGCTGATGTCTGGCAGGATTCTCCACTATCAATTACATCATTTTTCCCTTTGTAATGACCAAATATGCTGGGAGAGGTGCTGTGTCAGCCAGTATTCCCTGTCTGCCAAGATTGCCTTTCATCATTTTAACACACATTGTTGAATTTTTCCTGGGACACTACTTATCACTGTAGTTTTACAATTCACTTTTAAATATTCAATTTAGATATTTTTCCATTTTTATTATCATTCCTAGTTTTAGGCATTGGACTTTTTTGAGAAGGATGAATTATTACTTCTTCCCCATTGAAGGTAATAGAAAGGATAGAAGTAGGATACATAACTTGGAAGTAGTAGGATAGCATGGGAAGTTGATTCAGTCTTGAAAACATGATGCCATATCACCATCCCCTAGTGAAATTCAACTCTAGATAAGCAAAACATGCCCTGGGCATGTAAAGTCCTAGAGTTTAAACCTAAACATACAGCAAGGCAAGGGTGGCAGGGTGGAAATAATATAAGGAAAGGCTGTTTCTGGTGGTGTCCGCATGAAAAGTATGGAACTGCTTGCCAGGTATAAAGGCATTTATAGTCAGAGATTGTGCACATAGAAAAGGCTAATCACAAGGATGGCCATTAGGTTCTTGGACAAAAATCAAGTTACTACCTATAGAGTCGAAGCAAAACTTGTCAGGGACAGTAAAGAAATTCTAGAAGAAATGCAGATAAAGAGCTGATTGAAATGAATACTGGGCACAAAAGAGTCTGAGTGACTGAAAAAAAAAAAGTCAAGCAAATGTGATTTATCCCAAAACTAAAAAAAGATGAGCAGGTATCAGAATTTTTTTCTGTGAATTTCTGATAGTAAAAGCCAAGGCTTTGCAGGCTACATGGTCTCTGTTCAGCAGCTCAACTCTCAGCGTTCACATGAACATGGCATGAACAACAGAGTGAGACACAAACTTGGCAAGATTGGATGTGCAGTGTCCTGATTTGACCATGTGACTATATTTTCCCAAATCTGAAACAAATGACATCCGTAGTGTCCTCACGATGCTACGTTGACACTATACCATTAACCCCTACATTGGTTCTGTCTTGGCTCAAATGCCTTCCAAGGGGCAGAAAGCTGAAAAAAAATGGTTGTAGTCACTTAAAACAAGGCACAGTGATGCTGGGAATTCTGGTTAATGAAATATTCTTGATTTGCTTCAGTTATTGTTTTTTTCTAGATAGAAAGGTATTACTTTGGAATTATTCAAATTACTTATGTTTATATTCTCCCAAATTAGATACACATACACTTATTTGAAAGTTAGATTTTACAAGTACATTATGCTGAGTTTCCGGAGATGTTCTCAACCAAATTGAAAATAAGCCACTGTTATTACTAAATGGTCTGGAATTTTGAGATATGAGTAGTTTGAACCAAATTTTTCCTTTAAATTATTTCAGTAAGTTGAAGTTAAGAAAATACTAATATTCTATCATTTTTGATTCATCTGTGGCCTGGTATTTTGTTTAATGTTCTTCTTAAACATTATACCTTTGAAATGTAAGCTTTAACACATAATGGTGGCTAACTAGAGGAGGATGAATCAGGAGAGAACTTGAAATAATTTCACTCTAGGAGATTTAAAATATATATAAAACATACAACTAATCCTTTTGAGAGTGAGATGTCGGTCTATTTTCCTTGTACCCTCTGGGCTTTTCATAAATTTTTGAAATCTTCTCTTTATGACTGGTATCATAAAGAATCATATGACTGTGAAGATATTTCTGTGTATTTATTCTCACCCAATATAGAACACTTTAGAGTTCTTTGGTAATGCAATTTTATGATATTTTACAATTTTTAACAGCCTTAGAAACCAAAAAGATGTTAAAAAAAAAGGAAAGACAGAAAAAATGCTTGATCATTCATAGGGATATGAATAAAAACAGAAAAATAACTTTCAATATTTTCAGTTTCCGTAATGTCCTATTAGTTGCCTGGAAATTTAATTCTAGTCCCTGCCATATTTTACCGATTTGATCTGAAGTGAAACAATCAATTTTAGAAAAATATCAAAAAAGTGTTTTCCCATTTTAAGTTTCATTACATTAAATATTGATGTAAGGCCTACAAGAACTATGCTTCAGTCTACTATATTTTTTAACAGTAGAGTTAAGATATTAAGCAAACTGTTTTTCATCTGAGAATTTTGCCAGCAATTTGCTTCTGCCTTATGAATAAATAACAGTTTAACCAAAAACTCATAAACAGACTATAGAATTATTCTGGTCATTAAATTTGTGCGTCCCTTTGGGCAGAAATTAAGCAGGCCACATGCCAGACTGAGAGAGCAGCCACAGCTCAACAAGCCTTATGGTTCAGCAGATGTGGTTGTAAGATATGGCTTCACTGAAAAGTATTCACCACTAAGCGATTTAAAGACTGCATTCTGAGGTTTTGATTTAAAAACTTGAAATTTTCAATAGAAAAGGAGCAGGTTTATCATCTTAATAGTACTGGTATTCAGAAATATTCAGTTCAGATAAGCCATACATGAATTTTCAGTTTTTCAAATTGCAACATTTTCATAAATCTGCAAGTCACAGGCTGAAAAAGGTTTTCAGCACATGTAATGGTCCTATTTCATTTTCTTTTTGTTTACCTCAAGATAGCCAGGGACTTCTCTTGATGTGTATATTAAGAAGCCTTTATGAGTGGGTATTCATTCTGAAAGATTAGTTCAATATTTGTGTAAATTATTTGAGGTATATTCTTTGATTAGTAAGATAATGTGTATTCTTGAGTAAATGTAGAATTGATTATTTCAACGTTCTAACATTTTAGAAAAAATATCACAGCCACAACAATTTTTTGGGCTGTGAATTTGAGTATCATTGTCCATAATATATTTTGAGAAATTCCATAAAATCATAAAATGCCTGGGAACTAAGTACCTAGAGATGCAGGAAAATAGGGGCAAAAGAGCTTTAGAAACATATTCATCTTTATGCTTCAAAGGTTTGGTTTAATAAAAATTGAATCAGAACAGCAGTACTTCTTTGATCTACATCAAAACTTCCCACTCTAATTTCTTGGCTGTGAGAGGAAAGTGAATTTCCAGATTTCTCTTTGTAAAAGAAAAAAAAAAAAAACCTGAAAAATGCTGAGATACTTCCTCAATGGTTTCAAAAGTTGTGGTTAAATTTATGAAACTCATTGAGTTACCACTTAACATTTCCATAAAACAAAGGGGCTATTGAAATTAAGATGACCAAAATTTGCAAAGGAAATCTCTAAGACATGGCAGGATTATGGTATCAGATCTGAAGTAGAGGTAGAGGCTGGTTCCCCTCCTGGGAAGCAGTTCTTATCTTGAGTTGCTCCAATTTCACACTCACTCTCACATGGAATATTCACTTACTAGCTTTATTAATTAGCACTCTTCCCTTGCCCAGTTACAACAATGTTTATTTTTAACTATTCTTGCATACCTGTCAGTGTCTTTGAAAATGACAATACAAAACCTCATTGTTTTTACTCAGATAAATAGATGAATGAAGAAAAGTCCTGTTTCTTGCCTCTGAAGTTGTATGTGTTCCCTCACTAGAGTGTATGCTCTGTGAGGAGAGGAACAGCAAGTATCTTTCAAGGTGTCATAATCACAAGGTATGACTGTTTTCTCAATTAGTTCCATTTTAGTTGGATTAATTTTATCTGGTTTTATCAAACCTCAAGGAATGTGTTTCTTATTATCAGGTAAAATTTGCACTGATTTCTCCAGCTAAGCAATATTATCCTCTCAAGGTTCCAACATCGTGTAGCATGAAAGCAAAAGGACTGGGATTAAAACCCAAGGTTTCTTCTTCCAAATTTTTACTGTCATTCTATCAAAAGATTGAAAAAGTATTCCGTCAGCACTACAGTTTCAAAATCGTTTGTTATCTCCCATATGGATATTTGATCTTTCCTTTTTTTAGTCAAGTATTTTGGATAGAAAACCTTTCTTAACATTAGAAAAAAAAGTTTTAAATTCATTGTGTCTTTCAATTTTAAAGGAACAGAAAAGTCTTTAGTCAGTTATTTAAAAGCATAGGCCTTCATATCCCGATGGCAATATTTTCCTAATCAAGGTCCTTGTTGGAACCTAGGCACCGAATTTGGAACCTGAAGCCTATTTCCTGTCTGAAATGGTTTTCATTCATTGAATGGGAACACTTGTTTTTTATTGCAAAGTTGTTTACAAAGCTGAGCTGCTGGAACATATTTCTGTTAATGAACAAGAGTGATGGAATATGTAGCTGGAAGAAATTCACAGAGAGTTGAATGAGACTCGCAGAGAGTTTAAGATTAAAAGTTTGCAGTTCTTCTGTAGGCTGCTTAATCCAAACTGGAGGAAGCTGCAGATAAAATCCTTTTCCTGAAATAACTAAATACCTGAGAAGGGAAGCTTGATGAATCTCTTTAGCTTAAAGAGTTCATTCTCATCACAAAGAATAATTTCTTCAGGAAATATTAATGAATTTACAAATCCTTGCTATGTGCTAGGTATTAAGATACAAGGTTCAATGAAATTGATTCTTATCCATGGAAGTAATCAATCATTTTATATTTTCATAAAGAGTGGCAAATAACTGATATTATTAAAGATAGTTGATAGAAGTAAGAGGAAATTATACTCAGAATCCCAACACAATCATAAAATCAACATATCAGGCCAACATCAACCACATGCATGAGTCATGTTAAACATAAAAACCCATATAAGTGTTTGACCTATAGAAATATGTATCCAAAGAAAGTGTCCTTTTTTTATTGGAACCATTAATCTTTTCACTTAAATTGAAATATTATTCACAAACCAGAAATCTCACTCATTTTAAAGAGAACAATTCAGTGGTTTTATTACACTAACAGAGTTATTCAACCATCACCACTATCTAATTCCAAGACACTGATCTAATTTCATCACCCAGTAAGAAACTTTGTGTGCTTTAAGCAGTTACAAGCCATCGTCTCCTTTCTCCAAACTCTGGCAACCACTAATCTATTTTCTATTGTGTAGACTTGCCTATTCAGAACATTTCATATAAGTGGAATCATACGATGTGTGGTTTTCTTATGACAAACTCTTTTTTCTTAGGAAAACATGGAGTTCATCCATGTTGTAGCATAGATCACTACTAGAGTCAAATAATATTCCAGTGTGTATATGAGTCACATTTTGTCCATCCAGTTATCAGTTAGTGGGCATTTGGATTGCTTGCTTCTTTTGGTTCTTATGAATAGTGCTGCTAAGCACATTTATGCACAGGTTGTTTTGTATGAACATGTTTCTTTGATATGGTCAATTTAGAAAAAAAGGAAAATAAGCAACAGGTATCTACCACAATGCCAAAGACAGCAAATGGCTTATTGTAAAATAATAATACTAAGTTGGCTTTCTACTATTTACTGAGTATTCTAAAGATTACTCACTCTGTCTCTTGCTATAGGACATATTATGGGCTCCACATCAGATATGGTGAAGTAGAATTCCCAAGGACACAGGCTGAAAAATCTCCATACAGAATATGTTTCTCATTCTCATTAGCCATATTTAGGAAACACTGGTATTATCGCTTGTACCTAGATGCTCCCCCAAAACCTCATGTGCTCATAACTGGGGATTTTCAAAGGTGGCTGGACCTAAAATGTGTGAATATGGACTCAGGGTGTGTGACAACTAAATTAATCCACTGACTGGTTTAGCATAGTTCTGGATGTTGATAATGGGAAGGCCCACCCTGAATGTGAGTGGCACCAATCAATAGGACTGTAGTCTGAATGGAATTTAAGGGTAAATTACTACTGCTACCATTTCACTGCCTCCTGACCACCCTGCCATGAACTGTTTCTCCTCTGCCATACCTCTTTGCTATGCCACCTGTCTTGTAGTCAGAGGACTGTAGACCGAAACCTCTACAAAATGAGAACTATAATACACTTCTCCTCCTTTAACTTGTGGGTATCAGGTATTTTGTCCCAGCAATGAAGAAAGTAACTAAAATAAATGGCTTAGACCTTGCAACTCAAAGCTGATTCCTGAGACTGTGCTTCATGACATCATCTGAAAAGTGGATTAAAAATGCAGTCTCAGGCTCTGCCTTAAATTCAATGAATTAGAAGTTAATTTCAAGAAAATCTGGTGAGGGCCAGGGATATAGCTCAGTGGTTCTGGCGCCTGTCTTGCAAGCACAAGGGCCCAGTTGGATCCCCAGTAACCACATAACAATACTGGGCGTGGAGACTCACGCCCAGCAGCAATGAGTACCACATACCACAGTGCGGGACGTGATGGCTCACGCATGTAATCCCAGCACTTGGGAGGCAGAGGCAGGAGGATTGCTGTGATGTGAGTTTGAGGCTGAGCTCAGGGCCAACCTGAACCACAAAGCGAGACCCTGTCTCAAAAAAGCTTAAAAAAAAAGAAAAGAAAAGAAAAGAAAATCTCCTGGTGATCTCCTGGTGATTGTAAAGTATATTACATAGAACAAAGTTTCTCTATTATAAATACTTAGACTTTGCTGAGTCCATTTATTTGGATCTAGGTTTCTTAGATCTAGCTTCACATTAGAATCATCTAGGATTGCTTTTAAGAAATAGGTATGATCACTGGGTCTCAGTTAGATCAATTACAGAAGAATCTCTCAGGAATGGGAGCCTAGGCATCAGTATTTCATTTGACTGTTTTACTTTCAAAGTGGGTTTAATGTAGGAGCAAATTTGAGACCCTTAGGAACTGGTAACTCCTCGAGGATAAGGCCACATGGTGACACCAGGAAGAATACTGTCCCACAATGCACCCTTCCCCATTACAATGCAGGCTTAAGTTTTATATGATTAATCCCTTCATCCTACAGGAATGAAGAAAAGAATGGCTTAAGGAAGAAAGGGACGAAGTAAAGAAGACAAGAAGATAGGAAGAAAGGGAGAGTGTGTAAAGAAAGAGGGAAGAAAAGCCCTATGATTTGGATATGATTTGAATGTGTCCCTTAGGTATTCATGTGTTGACATTTAATCCTTACTGTGAGGTACTGAGAAGAAAGAGAGTCATTCTGGTTATGGCGTATGAAGTTGGAGCCTTTGGGAAATGATTAGGGTTAGACACAACCACAGGGTAGGTCCTCCATGATTCAATATGGATGGCTTTCAATATGGATGGCATTATGCAAAGATAGAAAGAAGAAGAGATATGCTCTTCTGCATGTGTTTTGCTATGTAATTCCCAGTGCTGCTTTGTGATTCATGCAATAGGAAGGCAATCCCTAGATGTGACCTCTTGATCTTAAGCCAGAGTCAAAATAAACCTCTTTTAAGTCAGCCAGCCTCAGGCATTTCATTACAATAACAGAAAATGAACTACCACAGAAGTATAAGGAAAGAAAAACGTACTATGCTACATAAGAACATTATAGTTTATATCAGTTGCAACACTTAATTTTCCATGTTAATTTTTTTTAAATTATCTTTATTCGTACATTAAATATACACATCATGATTGCATTTTTTAAAAATTGTAGAGGTGTCATTTACCTAAGGGA
>PVIR01039410.1:0-13950 GCA_004026965.1 Petromus typicus
AATAGCACTAAATGACTCAAGCCTTATTGGAAAAATCCCTTTTTAGGGAAAGTTGATGATTTCTTTTTGGTTGGGAATATTATAAAAGAATTTGTATTTTCAGAAGGAACTTATGCTAGATAAGTTGTTTCCATAGTGGATTTATGGACTCATCAGCATTAGATGCCAGAGGACAGTTCAGTCTGCAAAGAAATAATCTGGTTGTCCTGCCTGGTCGGTTGTCAGTGTGGTCATAGCCAGTGATTCAGCAGGCTGGAAGACCTCTGTTCTGTTTTTTTTTTTTTTTTTTTTTTTTTTTAAATTGTACTTAGAGAAGTCCAGAGTCAGCAGGAACAGGAGAGAGGTGAAGGAAGCCCTGAGTTCTTTTTTCCACTGACTGAGATTAAAATTTTCTCAGTTGAAAAATAGTTTTTTAATTTAGTTAGTTAATTTAAGAGCAATCAAAAAATAAGGAATTTCTTGGTATGATTAAGTTAAATTCACATCTACCATAAACATCTTTGTACAGTGTCTAATGAAAAGCATAAAAAAAGAGTTGAGAGACTATTTTTCAATTATTCTTAATAAATAGACCTGAGTGAGCTGAATTCCTTCATAAAACTGAGATGATAATACTACTTTATAAAGTTATTATAACAATTTGAAAAAGACTAGAAGTGGCTATAAAAATGATGGATGCAATGCCAACATATATGAAAGATACTCAATACACTAACGCTAGTCAACATATTTATTTTTTATTTGAGGAATGATACATGAAACATGGAAGAAAGTCTTGCTGCAAATCGTGCCCTACCATTTATTTTGCATTTTAAATTCACAGCCGGTGTGAAAATCCTGGGGACCCGGCCATGTGGAGGCTGTCAGTTGACTGGGGCATTCAGCTGGGTTCTCTGTGCAGCTGTCTACCCTTTGTCTAAATTACAATTTCCTGTTTTATTTGTGGGAAATAAAATCTCCCTCTTTTGCGTTTTCCTTAAGACCCTCACAAATGTGTCAGGAGCATTATTATATCACCTCACAAACACAGCAGAGCCTTTTTCTTGGTCCCGGTTCTGGCTTCTGTTTCTGTAGGCTGAGTGATTTGGATCCAGCAAGAGCAAAAGTAACAATTGCAGTTTTAGTTTTCTCTGCAAAGCATGACTGGACCTGAACCGTCCAGACGAGGAGACAGGATGTTGAGTTAACATCTTCTGGAAAACACCTGTTGTCTGGGTGCCACATACCTGAACTAGTGGAGCCCCTATTTTCCTGTGTCTGTAGCATGGTTTGTTCATGTCAGACAGTGAAGGTTGTTTAGAGTGTGTGAGTGCAAGATGCATTCTGGGATAGAAATATGAGTCAGGAATTATATTGAACATCAGTAAGCAAAATTCTATCGCTGGCTCAAATAAGTCATCCAAATGGATAATAATAATCTTCAGACTTTTTTTTTTTAGGTTTATTTTGAGACAGGATCTCGCTTTATGGTTCAGGCTGGCCCTCAACTCACATCAGCCTCCAACTCACATCACAGCAATCCTCCTGCCTCTGCCTCCCAAGTGCTGGGATTACAGGCGTGAGCCACCATGCCCGGCACTGTGGTAGGTGGTACTGATTGCTGCTGGGTGTGAGTCTCCACACCCAGTATTGTATGTGGTTACTGGGGGATTGAACCCAGGCCCTTGAGCTTGCAAGACAGGCGCCAGAACCACTAAGCTAACTCCCCAGCCCATGCAATTGCCTGTTTTTGAAAGACTGATAGAACTCACACACAAAAAGTGATCTGGGAAGTACAATTTTGTATTTATTTTTCGAGATTTTTAATTGCTCATTTATTTTTAATATTTAAATATCTTCAATTTTCTCATTTCCTTTTGAGCATCAGAAGGGTATAACTCTGTGGGAAATTGAAGATACCGGGGATTGAACCAGGGTCCTTGTGCTTGCAAGACAGGCGCCAGAACCACTGAGCTAACTCCCTGGCCCTCTTCAAACATTTTAAAGTAAACTAAGGACTTGTAAAAACATTTGGTGAGAAACACTCAAGAAATACAGATAAACATAAATGTTTTCTTGAACATCAGCAGGTATGCTAGTCTCTCCTTTCCAGAAAGCTGCTGTTATCATTTTGCTACGTGCCTTTAGGCTACTCTGTTCACTTGTGTGTATGGGTGTGAATATGTGCCAGTATTGAATATGTAATTTTATATTGTGCAATGTCCCCTTGTAAATGTAATCTCACTATACTCCACATGGCATCTGTTTATAATTATATCTTTTTGGTAGACATTTACATTAAAACATTTTGCTGTTGTCAGCATTGAAAGACAGCTCTTTGTAGCTGCTGAAAAGAGAGTCAGTTCCATTAGCCGGGTTCCTTTGGGCAAAATATTTACTAGAATATATATATCTATATATATCTATATATCTATATATAGATATATATAGATATATATATATATCTTAGAATTATGTCTGCCACACAAGTTTAAATGAGTAAATACTATTTAAATGTTGTAATGATTGTGCGGATGGTACTGACTTGTGATATGAACATATTTGAGTTGCCTAGAAAAGGGCAGAAAAAGAAATAAAGAGTCTGAAAGCATTGATATATAATGTGAGGCCAGAAGATTATGCAGAGGATTACGGTTTATGGAAAGGCTTAGTGTCCCCCATTTACCAGGTCTGGGAGCTGGGCGCTGGTATGAAAGGCAGTGGATTCTTTAAGTTCAGTGGTCTTCTGTATGTTGATGAGTGGTATCCATAGGATGATAGAGCCACAAATTAATAGAGACCAAGTGGTGTTTCATCGCCACTTGGGGTCAGGAGATCACAAGTATGATAACAGCTGCAAAGTGCCAAGGTTGTTTTCAGGGAGCTATAAATTTGGCCAATAGATGGGGTCAGGCACGTTCAAGGTTGTATGGCCATAGACAAGATTTGGCCAATAGAGATCCACAACCAACCACAATGTGCCTAATAGCTACAACCAAACAAATGTGAGACTTGAAGAACCTTGAGTAAAAAGTCATAATCCTTTTCTTAATTTCTGTCTGTTTTTGTCATTGGTCCATGAAATGATCAGCTCCTTATGAGGAAGAACCTGAAACTCTATAGATACTATTTTAGTTCCTATGTTCTTTCTCCAAAAGAACATATGGTCATTGTATTAGTCATCTTTTCTCATCACTGGGGCAAAATATTCAACTTTAAAAAGGGAAAGTTTATTTTGGTTCATGGTTTAAGGGGGTCAGTCCATGGCCGACCAGCTCGAAGGCAGAAGCGGTGTGGTAGAAGGACTTGGTAGAAAAGCTGCTTGTGTGATGGCAGCTAGGAAGCATCGAGAGAAGGGAGGAGCAAAGGGCAAATATATATATCCTTCCAAGTTGTTTCTGCAGTGATCCACCTTTTCCTGTCAAGTCTTAATGCTGAAAATACGAGGTCTTTCAGAAAACATTTTAGATATCAGCCTTTATCAGTCATTACTTAAGTGACTTAACAGGCAGGAAAGAAGAATGAATACCCATACATTTCAAGAGACTGAAGGGGGCAGGTCTGAGTTGATGTTAATATCTGAACCTGACAGCATCACTAGTTGGAGGGCTCAGAAATGAAGGCACTAAAAGGAGTCCTGGTCAAAGTCTGCTCATAATAGCTCCCCTATGTCCAAGGAAAAACTCTAGAGAGCCAGTTTCCATTTTTCCTGTAATCAAGTGTATTTTGGAATTGACATAGTAAAGAGTTCAGACAGTTCTCACTATAAGTTTGTGAGAAAAGGACTATTATGATAGGGAAGGCCAGGGGCAAGTCTGAACCTTTCCTCTTTTGCCGTGAAGCTTCAAGTCTGTGGCCAAATTTTGGAACTGAGTTTGGTTATTTTGGACACCCAGGTGACAATTCCAAAGGCATAATATATGTCAGTGCAGAAATGGAAATGATAAATTCAGTGTACGTGAGCAGGACCAAAGAGCATGAGTAACTTTACGCCAGCGTCTTTACCCACACTTAAAAGTATATGAAGGGAAGATTTCAAATCCAGCTGAAATTCCCTGAGTCTTTTTTATGAGAATGGGATGGCTTTGTATTTGGATAAAAACTGAAAAATGATAGCAAATAGATTAAAGCCACATTCAGGGATATCAGTTTGATGAGAATCCTCAGGTAGATCTCTGGTTTCTTGGCTTTCACCTTTAGGCTCTCTGGAAATGTTTTCCCACTTTTTATCCCTGGAACCAGAAAAACCTCCATAACACACACATTCACACACACACACACACACACACACACACACACACACACACACACTCACACACACACACACACACACACCCCGAACCACAGACACCCCCAGAATATTTCCTCTTGGATTACAGATGCTGAATGTGATACACACTGTGCTTATTGCTCTCTCATCTCAGGGAAAAGTCTATGCTCTATTTTGTGCTTATCCTTACGTTCTGTTTCTGAAGTGGTCTCTAAATAATCAGCTGGTGGAATACATATATTTTCTTTCTTTGAATGATTACCACCCTATTCTCTGTGTTATTCCAGGGATTAGGCATTTTATATCATATGATTTTACAGTCTGATAAATGTTATGGTACAAAGGCCACTCTCAAACCAGTCCCTTTATCATTATTATACAAGTAGAAGTCCTTGTGCACTTCCTTGTCAACTGATATTAATATAGAGACAGGTGAAGAGTATGAAGTATTTGATGGTGGTCTTCTTTGGATTTTAGAGGTAATTCATAACTTAATGTTATATCTAATACATCCAAGATGGCCAACTATTATATCTGTTGCCATTGTTTGACTACAAATGTTTCTTAGGCTTGTGAGGCAAGTCTAGTCTCAACAGCAAATTGTGACATTCTCAGATTTTGATTGCTGCTGTGGTCATAGGAAGGAAACATTATAGTCTAATGATTTATAAGCTAGATCATTTATTAATCAATATTTTAAAGTAACCATTAGAAACATGATTTGATGGAGCTAGACTATCTGTATTAAAATGATTTTGGATTTCTCTTTTGGGCACTGCCTTCTCTTTTTCTGGTTTTAAGCAGATAAATGGGTGTCTGTCTGATGAGGGTGGTTTGAGGCAAGTGGGGTGCCACTGAACTAAATCCTTGGCCTAATAATGGTGGGTTTAATCGAGGAGGTATGACATTATAATGGCAAGTCCATTTACCATTCTTGCTAGATATTTTTTCTCTAGTTTTGTATATCATGTCTCCTGAGTCCTTGTCTTTGGCACTGATTCTAAAGCAGACAGTATGAGAACCTTATGTTAGGTTGTACACATGACAAATGCCTGCAATTTCATGTGGATCTATTTTACTGAGGGCTGCTGTCCCTGAAAAGGAGAACTGAAACATCTCAATTAACAATTGTTTTGAGCATTCATTTTTGGACCCAAGGATATTTGGCTAATTTTACAGTTGGCCTTAGCTGGAGTCATTACCGAATGTCTCCTGCATAAATTATGGTACATTGAAAATGTGAACATTCTCATCTCAGCAGCAGCAACTCGAGTGGAAAACTGAAAATCCCCAAACAGAAAATTAGCAAACATTTGTTCTGTCACAGCTCAAGCATGTGGTGTTCTTTTCTCCCTCTGAACACGATTATCCTGGCCTTCTAACCAATGCTGCAGTTATTTTACAACTTCCCAAGGGAAAAGAACCCCGTGGCTACCAATGAGTTGATTATTTAATCATAAAAGACAAGGCTTAAATAAGGGAGATAAAAACATCTTCAGAAAGAGTCACTGGGAACACCAGAACTCTTTGCATAACTTGATCCTATTCAATATTCTGGGCATCGTGGGCACTGGGACGATGCGCCAAAGGGGCATATGCAAGTGTGGACACTGCACAGGAGAGCTGTTCTTTGTCTCAGCATCACATTCTGTCCAGGGAGTTCCTATAGTGCAGTTTGAACCAGGAGTGGGGACCAAAGGAAGCTTGTAAATATCAGATCATTTTGCTTTTGCTTTTTAAAGTACTCATTTTCATTGCATAATTTGTAGTATTTCCATTATATTGTTAA
Organism: Petromus typicus; assembly: GCA_004026965.1. Taxonomy (NCBI): domain Eukaryota; kingdom Metazoa; phylum Chordata; class Mammalia; order Rodentia; family Petromuridae; genus Petromus; species Petromus typicus. Next base: position 6,039 of record PVIR01039410.1, read on the forward strand.
CCTCCTGCATCCTTGGGAGGAAATACCTTGTAATGCTTTTTTTTTTTTATTATTATTATCTTTATCTGTAATGCTTTTTTTAAACTCTGTCTTTTGGCGTCTGAGCATGGTTAATGGTTAACATAGTGAGAAAGAAATGAGTTAATGCTTGTCTTTGCATTTACAAAATGATTTTTGAAGCACAAAGATGATATAAATATTCAAGAATACAGTGTGTATATGTTTTGCTTTAAACAGATTTTCTTCTTTTTGTTTTTCCATATTATATTTGCTTTTTGAGCATTAAAAGCCAAATTGTACAGAGATGTGGTGGTGCATGTCTGTAATCCCTGCAGTGTAGGAGGCCAACTTAGGAGGATCACAAGTTCAAGTCCAGCCGTGGCAACTTAGTAATGTAACAAAACTTTGTCTCAAGATAATTAATTGATGTATTAAAAAGGGCCAATTGTTAATTTGGAATCAGTGGCCTAGAAGTAGGACTCTCTCACCCTGGAACTCAGGTAAGGTGTGAGGCTGGTTGTGGGTGACACTCAGAAGATATATGACCATGACCTGGGCCACAGTGAATTCTTGCTCCCTCCTCACTGCCAGACTCTTCAGTTCTGAGGGTGAAATTGATAAAAATCTCTGCAGGTTTTGGGAAAAAATGGTCTGTACTGTCTTTGGTTGAAGCCCAAGAACATAAGGTAAGACTCAGATTTTCTCTATTCTGAGGTAGTTTGTGCATTTTGTAGGGGAAGAGTGATGAGTGGTACCTAGGAAATAAAAGAGACCAATACAGCACCTTGAGTTCCAAAGGATGGCAAGAGTCAGGCTGAACTTCACCTGAACATATGCAGCTTACAGGGTGAGCAGGAACACTCTGTCTACACCATTGCTGTGGTCAATAAAACTAGACCCTACACAGCCTTGAGAGGGCTGCATCCTGAACTGCCCAGCGTCCATCCCAAATTGACTGAATCTCCCCAGGACAGATTGAATATCCCTGGAAATCACAAGATAAAATTTCTATTAGTAGGTAGAAAAATAGATATCTGAGGCACAAACTAAGTATAGTGGTAAGGAAAGTAGAAGAAAATTTGATTTCTTTATATTTGTTTTGTGGCATTTGAAATTCACAATCATATGAATCAAATTTAATGTTCATATAAACATTCTGGTTTATGACCAGAATTGGCACATCCCTGTAAAAACCTGCTCCGATTCTCTCTTTGCCCTGAGCAGCATTAGAATTTCTTTTCCTTCTGAGATTCTCCAAGATTTAATTTTTTTTGGGGGGGGGTCCTTATCACTTCTCATCATTTACAGGGGTTATTAATACATGCATTACAAATGCATCATTTATGCATTATAAAAGTTACTAAGGTGAATCAGTGGCTGAATAGGAAACCTCAAGCCAGATGTTCATGTTTTCTGATTCTAATATTCTACTTTGTTAGTACCTTTCAGAATCCTAGGGTTATATTTGAACCACCTGAGATTTTTAAAAAAAATGTCATATGTATTGACCAGTCTAAATAGAACCAAATAAACCAGGTGCCCAGGCACCCTGTCCTTTCCTTCTTTGTACTCTCTGTACTCCCCCTTTCCTTTCTCAGAGCTCCCACTCTCTTTCCTTTTCCACTCATCATCCCCAAGAAGAGCCACCTTGAGCCACACAGCATCCTACTTCAGCTCCTTTCCCTTTTTTGTTCCAGTGTTTGACCTGGTCTGAAGCCTGCCCAATCAGCTTTGTAGATAAACCAAGCACAAGGTACTCAGCGGATAATCCACTATTGAGTCCCATTTGATGGAAGAGCTTCTGGGTAGTTGATTTTCAGCTCTCTTGTTTCTTCATTGCTCGAGGTTACTAATGGCTCTCAGACGATGTTTCCGTATAATGAATAAAAATATTGGATGAAAGCGTAATTAAACTGCAAGCACATAATGACTGTCTCTTGGGATGCTTCAGCAAGGGGATTACTGTTTGTCTATATTGACCCTCGTAAAAACACCAGACGGCTGTATTCCCCCAATAGCCTGCCACTGATAATTAATAAGACTAGTCATAATAGTCATTACAGTTGCAGGAACTGGTTTTTTTTTTTCCCACTGACTATACTTCTAGTGAAGAGGTCAAGAAATATATTGCTGGGAAGGAAGATCAACAAAACCAATGCTTTATCTCAGAGTTCACAGAAAGAGGGACCTGGCCTAGCTGGTCTGCACATCAAGACTTTTGTGCCTTTATCGTGTCCTGTTTCTATCAGGCTCGATGTTCAAGTGTGTATGGGGCTATGTCTGTGAGCTGAGGTGGTTAGTTGAGCAGTCAAAGAGGCAAGAAAGTGAACCCATAGGCAACACTTGCTAACAACCAGCTTTTCTGCTTCTACCCATAATATTTTTGACTCTACCCACCTGTACCTTGGAAATCAGTATAAAGTTTATTTCCTAGCACTTTGTGAACAGCCTGTCTCTTGAATCTTCAAACTTGGGTTTGCTTTTCTAGAAATCATGGATCAGGCTATTGCTGCTTGATTTTAGGTCTAATCCTGTCTGCCTTACATTTTAACTGTATGCCTTTGAGCAAATTATTTCCACATGCAAAAGCTCAGTTTGCTCAGCTGTGAAGTGGGATGGTAGCAGTGGATCTCTGCCAGCCAACTCCAGAGTAACCTGTCTGCCTTTGTCTTTCTTTTTTTTTGCCATTGGAGCAAAGCCTTTTCTTATTGGACTTCATGAGATTATGGTGGCAAACTACATGGAAGCGAATGATGTCAAATTCCTTCATGAAGCCTTTTATATTCTTAGAGGCATTTTGGTGCTTTCACATGTTATTTTCACATATGTGCAAACTTTGGATCTGTGTCTTGTGCAAAGAAAGATGCCAAATCCACTTGTGGTTTTACCATTTGTGGCAGCTTGTTCAACTTCTTAACAACTGGTAAAATGATGACCATTGATGGTGCCCTTCTATCCTTTCCTGTCTTCAGCAAAATCTTTTGGGAAACAACGATGTGGATAAACATCATGATTTGAAACTTTATAGGGTAAGAGACAATGCATTTGAATTATCCTCCACATAATGAAATGCTCAGTTAAGCCACACATATTAAGCACAAACATTTATTCAGTGGCTGTTCTGTGCCTGGAACTTGAAAGGCTCTGGGAATAAATGTGTGAGTATGGTCTTCACTTGCAAGGGGTTTAGTAAAGTTTGCTTCCTTATGTGACTTAAAGGTTTCTTTTTGCTCACGGGCATGTCTGTTGGGACAACTTTTTCACTGATTAGAATAGCATAAGGTGCAGGCTGCCTGGCCGAAGGTTTAGTCAGACTGTCTCTCATCTTTCTAGAAGTCTCACCCACCTTTCTTTTGTCTAGGGGATCAGTACCCTCTGCTGCTTACTGAGCTTTTCAGCCACAATACAGCAAAGTCTCTTAAAAATCTAGGCTTCAAAATTACCCTTTTACCTAAGATTTCCTAATTAAAATTCTTATACTGGTACTGTTAACTTTATCTGCATAATTAGAAAATAATCTGAATGAGTGAATTAATCCATAAAATATTACTGAAAGAGCAAGAAGGGGGAACTGATTAATTTCTATATTTATTTTTTCTCTTATTAGATTATTTAGTAGTCATTTATTGATTGTTACAGAAAATAAGGATACAATTGGGCCGGGGAGTTAGCTCAGTGGTTCCAGCGCCTGTCTCGCAAGCGCAAGGACCCGGGTTCGATTCCCCAGTAACCACATAACAATACTAGGTGTGGAGACCCACACCCAGCAGCAACCAGTACCACATACCACAGTGCCGGGTGTGGTGGCTCACGCCTGTAATCCCAGCACTCGGGAGGCAGAGGCAGGAGGATTGTGATGTGAGTTTGAGGCTGAGCTCAGGGCCGGGCTGAACCACAAAGCGAGACCCTGCCTCCAAAAACCTAAAAAAAGAAAATAAGGATACAACATAAGTTATATAAAAATAGCCCTAGACGTCAAGTAATTGTATATTTAAAATTTTGGAAAAGTTGAGGCAAGTTAGAAAACAAAATAAATATTTCCTATTTTACTTCTTTCTCCTCATCTCAAGTTAAATCATCTCTGGATATTCTAATCACAGTAGAAAAACAAAACACATCGTATATTTTTATGTGTTTGGTCCAGCAATGTGACCTTAAGTCTGTGCAGGATGTAAAACTAAGTCATATTTAAATTCACCCAGATATACATAAAAAGACTTCCTTCTATTTTTATCCCTTTAAAAGTTCTTGAAATTAAAAAGAAAATCTCATATGTGACCTACTTAGCTATACCTGCAATCTGGAATAACCTATGTTAAATGAAGGACTGAAATTCAAGGTAGAAAGGAAAGAGTATTGAATCCTTAAATTGGACAATGTTGTAAGTAGAATAAATTTTAAAGAAGTTTTCTGGTAAAGAACAAAAGATGTGGCTTCACACAGGATGACTGAATCTCTCACCGCATCCTTAACCGTTGCGTGATTTCAGACACAGACACTCTCAGTTGACACAGTGTCTTTGAACTTCAGACTTGAAGGTGCCATCCTACCTGGGCAAAGGTCTCTCCTGGGTGTCAACTGTAAAAATGTAGAGCATTTAGTACAGTGCTGAGTGTGGGGAGAGTACCAATGAGTGCCTAGGCTCCTACTGTGTGGGTAAGGATACGGAGAAGTCTCATGCTTCTTCCATTTGTATTTTTCACCATACATATTTTTAAAAATCCATCTGTACAGCATGGAACATGATGCTGTGAGATAAACATACATAATTATAAAAGGCTTACTACAGCTAATCAAATTACTGTATTATGCCCCATAAATGTTCATGTTTTGTGTGTATGGGACAAGAGCAACTGTAATCTATTCATTTAACAGAAGTTTCAAGTGTAGTACAGGAGATTTCTAGGCTTGTCTTACGTCTGCTGCTTTGTTTTCTTTGACCTATGTGTCCTACTCACTTCCTCTGTTGGTTACCACTATTCTAGTCTCCATCTTTTAATATTTCATTCCTATTTTTGAAAGTTCCACACTTAAGTGAGATTGTGTGTATGTTTCCAGGGAAAAATAGTGTTCTGTAGTACATGCATTTAACCACAGTTTCTTCATCCATTTGTCCATGGACATTTAGATTGGCTAATAATGCTGCAATGAACATGAGAATGCAGATTTTTTAATGAGGGAATTTTTAAATGAGGGAATTATTTCACTACTCTTATACATTATTCAGAAAAGGGATTGTTGGCTCCTATGGTAGTCTTATTTTTAATTTTTTAGGAACTTCCATACTGTCTTACAGAATGGCTATACAATCTACCTTCCTTTTAACAGTGTAGTAAGAGTCCCTTTTCTCTACCCTCTTGCCAACATGTATCTTTATGGTAACAGCCATTCTAGCCATCATGAGGTCATATCACATAGTGGTATTGATTTACATTTCCCTGATGCTCGACAGTGTTGAAAACCATTTCATGTACTTGTTTGTCATTTTTATATTAATTGGAATAAATGTCTCTTTGGGTCTTTTGCTCTTTAAAAATCAGGATATACGTATATATACATACACACACACACACACACACACACACACACACACACACATATTAGTTCTTTATAAGTTTTGGATACTTACCCTTTATCGTATATATAGTTCCAAAAGTTATTTGATCAGTGTGGAGGTTGTTTTCTTCATTTGTTTCTTTCTCCTTTACTAGTCAGAAGCCTTTCAGTTTGGTGTAATCCTGATGATTGTAGTCTGAGCTTTTAGGGTGAAATAAAAAATATTATTGACAAGACCAATGTCAACTATCTTTCCTCCCATGTTTCTTTTAGAAATTTTATGTTTTTAAGTATTATGCTTAGGTCTTTGGTTCACTCTGAGTTGATTTCTGTGTCAGAAGTAAGATAACCGCACAATTTTATTACATACAAGTATAAATCCAGGTTTCCCGATATGTATTGTGAAATTTCCTGTCATGTTTTCTTGGTGCCACTGGCAAAAATTAACTCAGCGTTATATGTTGATGTTTATTTCTAGGCTCTCTCTTCTACTACTCTTGTGTATGTTTTAAAACTTGAACTGAGTACTTCCTCTGGTGTCCCAAGCATACACAAGGATTCTTGGAAAGTTTAAGTCTTGAACCTGGCAGCGATACCTGCACGGTTGTGTACCTGAGTGTTTATGTGTGTGCATCAGTGGGTCTGTGGCTGTGTTCACAAACATCCACAACACTGGGGGGGTCTGACTCTTCAATCCCTCCTAGAGTAAGGGAAGAGTCCTTTTGCTTTTCGCAAGGGATTTAATTAAAATCATTTTGTTTGAGGGGAAAAACAACCAGACAAACAAATTGAGACCTGGCATTTTTGTAATAATTTGTATTCATAGGCCTCATAAATATTTTCAGGGTGGGTCCTACAGAAGTATACCTTAGAACAGATTAAATTGTACTTTTATTCTTTATATGTGCACTTCCATTTTCTGATTTTTAAAAATATGATTACCTATTTAAAAATTCACAGAAACAGCTTGAAGGAATTCATTATTTAATTCACAAAATGGTGCTATATATAAAGGATAAAAATCTGTCTGTGGTTTAGTGTTTATTAGAATTAAGTAATTTGCACAGCTAGAACTCATACCCTTGTTTTCAGACTCATTCCTCCATGACAAACAGGCCTCACTGTGATAAAGACCGCAGGAGCTCAAGTATCTTAATGTCTCTTCCCTTTGGGGACCCATCAGCCACAGCATCAGCCGTGATGTCTTCCTCAGATGACTCACGGAGAGCAGTTTATGTGTGGGTACCTGTGAGTGAAAGACTGGGAGAGATAGGGTTTGGGACAGGGGGCTTCAGGCATCAAAGGGACTGTGAGAGCTCTGACTGTCTCTTACTCATTGTATACAAAGGGTTCTCTTTACCATTTAAAGCTAGATTTCTCAGAGCACATTCTTAGGGGCCAGGAAACTTATTAGAATTCAGCCCCTGTTGTGTGCAGAAAGACAATTTACATGAAGCACCCGCTCAGACATGCTCCTTCTAGTTCACTTGAAGGACACTGAAGAAGAGCAGCACAGTTTAATATTTACCTGCGGTCTCATTGGTGCTCATGAAGGTGGCCGTGTGGTCTCGTTTTGCCTTAGCTTTTTCCCAGCAGTATTGTCAGAGTTCTTATGGAGAGGTCCCTTTGAGATTGAGGTGAAGGTGAGCCCAAGAACCAGAATTAGATTTCTGCTGGTCAAGGAATGTAGCTAATCAGAAAGGAATAAAAACCACCGAGGCCAAACATTACTACGTCAGCTTTAGAGGACATGACTGTTGTCGCAGATTGATTTCCTGGCTGGGTTCACGTGTTGTCTCAACACCTTGGCACATCATGCTAGGAGGTACAACCAATTACCATGCTTCTTGCTCATCAAGTCAATACCTGTTTACCACTCCTGAAAAGAAAATGGACACGTGATAAGTTTTTTCCTCGATAGTAAAGGAGACCTGGAGCACGATCTGGACAGACAATGATACTACCTGCAGATGGCTGATAGCTGGCTACCTGCTTGATTGCCATGACTGACAAGTAACTGACAGAACTACCACCATTTGGCAGATAGCAAAGTTTATTAGAATCATATAGGCTTATACAGTATACATGTGGAGGTTGTTAACATAATAGTCTTGGGAAAAGAAGAGGGAAGGTTAAATGAATATAAGTAAACATTCTAAGCAGACAATACAAAAACATTCTGTGAGAAAAAAGCAAGCGATAATGAAAAGGCAATCCAACAGCTCCTAGATGATTCAAAGAAGAATAACATAAGATTGATTGGAGTCACTGAGGAAGCAGGAGACAATGCTAAAGACATCAAAAAGCTATTCACACAGATAATGGCAGAAAACTTCACAGAAAAAGGTCAAGAATT
>PVIR01039411.1:0-13942 GCA_004026965.1 Petromus typicus
AAAAAAAACTGATTCTGAAAATAACTTTGTAGTATTGTATGAATGGATGTTTTGGTCTTGAACCATTTTATTATTCTTCAGCTACTAATAGTGATAAGTATTTTACTACATATTTAATTTTAATGTTAGTGTCTGACAGTATTAATAATAATGTGTTTCAACATTGCCATACTATTTTTCAATAAAAGCCAGAACTGAGACAGTTGCTAGGGAGATCCATGACAGGTTTTGTGATGAAAGTGCAAATGTCTTGGGCTAATTTTTCACTTATCAAGAAAAAAATTGATAGGAAATTATAAAATAAAGAAATTTCATTAGCCCAAACCAATTTTATCCAAACTTTCCGAGTCATCCTGGGCACTTGTTGGTTTTGCTGGTGGTAGGGAGTGATTCCAAGGCCCTTACAATGAACTGCATCCCCAGCCTTTCCTACTTTTCACTTTGAGACAGGGTCTTGCAATGTTGTGAACTTGTCCAGGCTGTGCTTGGACTTTCAGTCCTCCTGCCTGAACCTCCAAAAGTGCTGGGGTTACCAGAATGTGCCAGCAAACTCAACTAGGGGGATCTTTTTTATTAGTAGCTAAATAAAAAGACGAGCCCAATTTTCTTGCAAGTGCAAAGACTTGGTGTCAACAGTTACAAACTTAATATTATCTACTTTTGAATGTTTTATTGCCTATGAATACAACACTATTATTCTTCGACTGTTATTCTCCAACTCCATCAATGAAATATTGTACATTATAGACTTTACACTGTTTGGAAGACAAAAACAGCTACACAAAAAGGCAAAAGTGCCATTTTGATTTGAACATTCAACTCTACTGTTCTTAGGCTATTTGGACTCTTCCTCATACTACAAAAATATTTTTTTTTTTACTGGATATTTCCTGAAAAGTCTGTATATTTTCCATACATACTTCTCTGTGCTTCTGCTCTTACTTGAGTATCAAAAATTCATTTCCTATTTTATGCCCTCTCATCTTAAAAATCATAATTTTATTTAATTATGCAGGAAAGTTTAGTATAGTCTAAATATTTTCCATAAAATCTTCAATTGTCCAGTGAGCCTTGCTTTTGCCAATCAATTTATTTTCTTAAAATATATCCTGTAAAAAAAGTCTAAGATCTGAATGATAAATACTCCCCCTTGCCAGATAACAGAAATTATGCTACCTTTTTTTTTTTTTTATCACAATAGGCCATGAGCTGAGCTCAAACCTCACCAAAGGGTGATGAAAATGGAAAACAGACAGAAAGAAATTAAAATCTGGGGAATCGGGAGGCTCATGTCTCCCTTCGACCTCGAGCCTTGACTGACCAGCACCTTGGCTTTATTCAACTTCTCCGGGTAAACAGCTTCACCTCAGGTGTTCTTTACTTTTCTCTGAAGCATATTAGCACACTTCCAAGTCCTCTTTCTCCTCAATGCTCACTGAGGAGTAGGCCCATTAGGCTGCATTCTTCCCATATAATCTCCACACCTTTTCTTTTACTGTGTTTTTTAAAGTTTGACACAAAGTCATGCTTTGTAGTTCAGGATGGTCCTGAACTCAGCAATCCTCCTATCTCTGCCTCCCCAATGCTGCGATTACAAGTGTGAGCCACCACACCGGGCATTGTTGTATGTGGTGACTCAGGATCAAACCCAGGCCCTTGCTCTTTCAAGGCAGGTGCCAGAACCACTGAGCTAAATCCCAGGCCCGTTTGTTTGTCTTTTGTATTTTGGGTATTGGGATCTTTCAGGTGTAGAGTTGGAGTGTGTACTGTCTTTCATCCACTTCATAGTTTTCCTGTACATGCAGAAGGAACCGTGGGCCACACAGCTCAGCTATGATTTATCTTCTGAGTAATGGCAGCCTGGAGTCTCGGCCTGGAACGTGTTCCTATTGTGCGCTTTTTAAAGAGACTTATACACGGTCCGGGACAGAATGTGCTCATGGAGACAGGAACCATGTATCATGGAATATCAGATAGAGTCGCCTTGACCTGAAATGTCACGTCATTTTTGCAAATGTTGCCTTTATATTGTGATTGTTATTATGTAAAACATGACAATGTTTTAAACAAAAGTTGTATTTCGTCGTTCTTACATAGGCTATCCCTGGAACTTCATAGAGCTCCCTGACACTCACCCAAATACATGGGATAGAGCTGTGAGACTTTGATGGTTCGACACATGAATGACCACACAGAATCAGTGCTTTGATTGTTCATTTGAAGAAGGTCTCAAAACTTTAGCCTTAAGACAAAGTCTCATTTTATTCTGGGGTAAATCAGTTAAAGTCTGTGTAAGAATCCCAGCTGATTAGATGTGAGGAAATCATACTTATTGCAAAACTGTTTTGAGAAGTTGTCTGGTCTGATTGAATGAGAATATCAAGAAATGGCAAGCTAAGTAGAAGCGAATTATCATTTATTTAAAATGTTTAATCTAGAAGAGCTGAATTCTCCTCAGTACTGGGATGGAATCATTATTGAATATTTGAACCATTAAACTGTAATCTCTAATAAATGGGAGCAAATGATGCTTGTTGCATAGGGGTTTTATTTATTTTTAATAGTTCTACACCAGTATTTATACTTCAGCTATATTTCTTTCTATGACAATGGTTAAGGTAAAAAAAAACCACTTTATTTTCTTGGAATATTTACATTAGTAATCATATGTGTTTAAACATTAATAGTTGAGATATTCTTGGGTTGCAAAAGTTACTGACATTTGTAAATCACAGAGATAGAAATGTTATTATCTTTTTAAAATTGAGAATTTTCCCTTCAGCAATAAAGACCCTTGGGCGGCCTTGCTCTTATGTGGGTTTCTTACAGAAAGAAATCCTCTAGGACCTGGAAAAATCTTTTATTTCTCAATCCTACCAAAAGCATAAGGTATGAGCTCTGTATGCTATCATTAAGTTTAGGATAATAAAATTTTAAATATTTTTCCTCATCAGTAATTAATCTAATCTAAGAAATGACTTTGCTTTATTAATAGAAAAGTTAACTAAACTTGATCATTTCTTTTTAGCAATTGGGTTCCAACTAATTAAATTTTCACATAATTATTTTTCAATCTGCTGCCATTCCTTGTAAAGCATACTTTCTTCTTCTTTTTGCTTATTAGAATCTCATCCCCTTTCACCTTAAATTGTGGGATTTAATGAAGTACTAATGAGACTTTCAGATTCAAAAGAATGTTTAACAATGTTATTTTGCAAGATATTTAGGATGTAGAGCTATAATTGCACATCATTATTTCTTTGGCTGACAGCTTCTCCTAAAAGATATTTTTATTTTTAAATGAATGAATCAACTGCCAGCATTAGTGCTGAAGGTGCTTTCCTTGATAAAGGTCAAGAAGGAAAGAGCAAAACCAAAAAAGAAAGTAATATTTATATGTTCCAATGCTGGTATCTTAATAAACACATTTCTTTTGCCAGAGAGTTTCACTGCAGTTCAGATTTGTTCTTTTCTTGGGAAATACTTCCTATGTTGCTCTCCTCAAGCAAAATTGGGTGCCCACGTCTTCATTCATTATTTAGGTCCTTGTATGAGAACTAACTGAAGTGCAGAAATCATACTTGTCTCCTGTTATTTTTTTCTTCATTATGTTATTTCTGGTTACGTTTTACCACTTTTATTATATTGATCATTATAGAGGAAGGAGCATGATAGGTCAAGACTTCCTCTAACTGAAAAGTGTTTTAATGTAGATACCACCTGAAGGTGTATTTTGACTTCACTGTTCTTCATTTGTGATGTTATACAATGCCTCAGGGCTGTTGTAATGCTCTTGACTTGTTCTTTTGCTTTGGTTGTTCCTACTTATTCTCACCTCTTCCTCCTCAAATTCTCTATATCTTACTCTTCCTCTATCTCACTTACTTTTGTTTTTTGAACATCTTTATCAGCTAATAACAAAATGAAGTTTTAAGAGTCAGATAGTAATGGGAACCTGGGATTAGAGGGCTGAGGATTTAACTCAGTGTTTCCAGTGCCTGCCTTACAAGCACAAGGTCCTGGGTTCAATCCCTGTTAATAACAAACAACAATGCTGGGCATAGTGACTCATGCCCACCAGCAGTCAGTACCACATACCACAGTTCCAGGCATAGTAGCTCACATTTGTAATCTCAGCCCTTGAGAGGGAGACAGAGGCAAGAGTATTGCTGAGTTCAAGGCTGAGTTCAGGACCAGCCTAACCTAAAAAAGTAAGACCCTGTTTAAAAAAAAAAAAGAAAAGAAAAGAAAATGAGAGGAAATAATGATGTGTGTAATGAACCATAAGATGTATCTCCCACATCAGAGGCCATGATATTTTGTAACTTAAGTGCATTAGAAAAATACTAAGTTTTAAAAATACACTGAATCTTTTTTACACAAAAGAAGATAGATGTTGGCCAGAAGTTGTCCAATGATGCATCATTTTTTACCTGTCATTTGAACTGACAAAAAACATCTGAAGATCATTAGTGAAGTATTTTGTGCAATGACAAGATCAGGCTCTGATTTGGACATGTCTGTCATTTATGAGATATTTGATCTTAGCCATGTATTTTATAATTAAGTTTTATTAGGCATTGAAAATAGAATATCTTCTTGAGGATAATGAAATGGAAGTGAATTCATATTTTAAATGTAAGTATGAGGAGGAACCTTCACTTATACTAAAAGATGGACTGCATACTTGCAAGATTGCATGTTAACCAGAAAAACTAGGCTGTTAGGACTTTATACAATAAATTATAATACACTGGGTAGGTTAAAACAATGTTCATTTGTCATTTCATGTTCCTGAAAGCCAGAAGGCTGGGTAGCCCTTACCCCAAATTACTACTGTGAGTTTTCTTAATTTTATCTAGTCTTTATTGTAGGACGTGTGCCAAATACCTTGTCAGTGTCAGTTCATTTAAGTCTCATAGGAGCTCTGTTAGTCATTGCTACTGTTTTTAAAATGATGGAAACAACAGTGACGCTCACTTCTAATGCCTCCATCAACAACTTTTTTTTTTTTATTATCTTTATTGGTACATTAAATATACACATCATGATTGCACTCCATAATGGGGATTTGTACCAGTATAAGACACAACTTAATTCTCATTTTTTCCCATAGCCCCACCCACCCTACCACCCCCCCATATATATAAAATTTGTTTCCTTACTTTTTTGTTACAATCTCAACATAACAACTTTGTTTTTCTTCCACTTGTTTCCATCTGATTTCAAAGTAGACAATGAAGTGTCCCAGGCAGAAGACACAAGTAGAAGGTGTCACGTGGTGCTGAGCCCCTCACCCTCTCCCCCACTAGGACAGATTAATTATGCCATTTCAGCTGAAATAAAAACACCACTGTCTTTTCTTTATTTTCCATACTCTCAAGTGTAACATTTCATGAAAAATCTCTCAATGTACTAATCACCATCCATGCTGGAAAGAAAAACCATTCTGAGAGTTTCAAACAGATGCAGGAAATGTGTTTAAAAGTTTTTGCAGTGTTGGAGGTGGAAGGAAGTTGAGGTATTCTTGACATTAATGACTGTTTGAAGCTCTTTTTTATCATGATAAAATATAAAGGGAGTAGGGAGCAAAAGCAGAGATCAAGAGGAGCTCTGCTTTCGGGCCCTCTGCCGCTCGACATCCTTGAAACTGTAGAGGCTTCAAAGACCACCAAAGTCTCCCACATGTACTGCTGACAACCTTGTGGAGGAAGTAAGGTACCACTGAGAACTGGGAGAGGATGGTGCCCTACCCTCCCACTTCCTTCTTGCGTCGTTCCCCATTAAAAGAACCCAAACTAGGCGTGAGGGAAAGTTTAAGAAACACAATTTATTCCCCCTTTCTCTCAGTTATAAAAGCAGGATCAAAAAGGGCAGGACTGCAGTTGTAAGGAAGTAGAGAAATTATACTGGGACACATGTCGGAGAATCCGCTATAGATCCGGACATTTCACAGAGGTTTTTCTGTTGTTCTTTCTTCATACCCATTCACCATTGTTCACAACCATTTCTGGGCCATTCTTCTGTTCTGGGTATTTTAATGGAAGAAAATATCAATTTCTTTTTCACAGGTCCTTTGCTTTGTGCATTGCTAGAGACTTTCTGCTTCAGACTATAGTCCAGTCACCGTTTCTGGTCCACCGATGATACACACCCGATCTTCACAGCTAGATCTAAGGGTGCTTAATTCGGGGAACACAAAACAGCACTGAATTCTGGGGAATAATTTCTTTTCTTTTCTTTTTTCTTTTTTTGTTTTTTGAGACAGGGTTTCGCTTCTGTAGTTTACGTTGGCCCAGAGCTCAGCTTTGAATTTACAGCAGTCCTCCTGCCTCTGCCTCCTGAGTCCTGGGATTACAGGCATGAGCCGCCACATCCAGCACTTTTGTTTTTTTAAAATCAAAACTTCTTATTTAAATTTTGGTTGTGAAAATAATATTATATGATCCCACATTTGCCCTGGCAACTTTCTAATGTTAACTGTTCCAGTTGAGTGTATGATTAATTTGAAAATATATATTAAATATGGACTAAATAGGTCAGCTTTCATTTGTTTATGTGTTCATATTTCTTTGTTAACATGTATTGATATAAGATTATTTTCTTACTTGCTAAGCATGCTGTTTGAGATATTCAGCTTTTTAAACCTTTGATATTCTCTCAGTGACCTTCACTTCTGAATAAAAATGACCTTAGCCTTGTAAATTTACTTCAGAGGAGCTGTGCTTCAGGCTTACACATTTATAGTCCTACAGTCCAGAGAACTGAGTAGGAAAATGAAGGTATCACCAGGGACACAGAACATGTATTATTACTTTCACCACGGGTTTGAATAACCCCAGAAAGATCTAAAACTCATATGAGATTTATTTAAACGAGTCCACAGTTAGTGTCAGAATATTAAGAGTTTTTCCAACCTTCCCAAAGCATCTTTATCTTCTAGAAAGCTGTTACCTAGAGCTGAGTGTGTCTCTCCTCCGCGCTGGGCAGAGGGAGGGATGGGGGGTCCTAACCGTCATGTGAAGTCATTCCAGAGTGATCAAGGCTCAGTTACAGCTCCATGTTTCTGTCCAAGCCATGATTTTAACACATACATCAGATTTTTCTTTTATTTTACTATTTTAGTTATTTTGCTTCACTTAAAATTTATAATTCACATAATTTTTAAATTAAGAGAAGTAATGCAATTACAGTTAATTATTTTCTCAGCCTTATTTATTTATTTTTATTTTTTAATTGAAATCTTTATTGGTATATTACATATATACATCATGATTTCACTCAACAATGAGAATTTTTACCAGTATACGACACAACTTAATTCTCATTTTTTCCCATAGCCCTACCCATCCTACCACCCCACCTGCTATATACATAAACTTTGTTTCCTTTTTTTTGTTATAATCTCATTATATTTCCCCCTTCATCCTATTTCATTTTGAGTATTTTCTGTTTCACAATATATAACATACAATTCTAGAGCTCATTTACATCTTTATTTTCTCATACCAGAGAAAAGATATGGTATTTACCTCTCTGTGACCTATTTATTTCACTTATGAAGATATCCTCAAAGTATGTCCATTTAAGTATAAATGATTCAAACATCATTAGGCTGATTTATTTTTAGGATAATTCTTTTTAGGATATATTCATTGGTATTGATGGTATAAAATGACAGTTTACTGGAATGAATATGTATGTATATTTTACCTGAAAGCTAAAAACCTCCAAATTAAATTTAAATTCATAATATTCTTGATGTATATCATTTAAATATTTCAATTTCTGCTGGGCGTGGTGGCTCATGCCTGTTATCCCAGCTCTTGGGAAGCAGAGGCAGGAGGATTGCTATGAGTTCCTGGCTTGCCTGTGCTACACAGTGAGCTTAGGGCCAGCCTGAACTATAAAGTAAGATCCAGTCTGAAAAAAAATTTTTTTTCACTTTCTATGTTATTTCCATTGATAGAACAGATCAGAAAATAACATTTTAAGATATCACTAAACTATTAGATCTAATAGACATCTCATACTAAATATATATATAACCTTTAATTTTTTGACATTTGCTCCTATTTTTATCAGTTAAAAGTATTTTAACATAATATAATTTTACTAACGTATATCTATATTTATGATACACATTTTTTGTTGCTTGCAGCCAATGCATATGTAGTTTTAAAATAAAAATTCAAAGAACAGTGACTAAAGCCATTATTGACAGTTTATCTGAGTTAAGAACTAATTTTTCATGATAGAGAATGTGAGGAGAAATCAAAGAGGTAGGACTAAAGTCTAAGCAGGAAATTTGCTCACGTTTCAGGTACACGTCATACCCATAGCTATAATTGGCACTCCAGCCATTGTATGCAATAGTTTTGGCACATCTACATCCTGACCACCACCTGTCACATGCACTCAGGTGGAGAGATTTCCACTCATACCCTCATGTCATAGAGTTTCACAGTTTGTGTCATTTTGGATTTTAGACTTTCTGATTAGGGATTTTCACACTATAGGTATATTTTTCCCTATGGTTAAAAATAATAGCTGAAAGTATGAAATAAAGTGTTGAAATATATGTGTCTTTGTTTCCCTTCCTGCTCCAAAACCCATAAACTGGAAAAATATATATGTTTGCAAATATAAAATCTGATAAAATCCCCAGAATGATAAAAATGTAGAAAAAATATCTCTAAATAGTTCAGAGCCCAGGCTCAGGACACAGAATCATTAGCATTTTCCAAGTTGACTCACCACATACTGGCTGGTTGACATTAAACATTTTTCTCCCTTGTTAAATAAGGGAAATAACAGCACCTTATATGGCTTTTATGATCGTTGAATGAGAGTTTTCACTGAGCTTTGCATAGTGCTAAGGACACCGCTGCAGTTGTGTCTTTGCTATTGTCCTTCTCTCTCCTCCTTCCTGCTCATTTTGTCCTCAGCCATTTCACCCTCACCATCGTGGGCATCTCTTACTTATTTTGTGTAATTGGAGTACCTCAGACCTTCTCTACTAGTGACTGAGAAATGTACAATACATCAGATTCTGAGTTGCTCTGAAAGGAAGCCAGATATACTGTCCACTGTCATAATTTTTTCTTCCCAGGAAGTTTGCTTCACTGACTTTTTATACAATTTCTTCTATTTCTCCTTTTCAATTTTTCTTTCCTTTAAGTCTTCAAACATATTAGAATGTTATCCACTTAAAATGTGAAAGTAAATTTCCTCCCTGTGGCTGCTGCCCTATCACTCTCCATTTGATGAAACCAAATTTCTCAAAATCGTTGTCTAACCATCTCCTCACTTCCTTCCACTCTGGCTCCAGCTTGCTCCCTATTAGATCCCACACCATCCACCTCACTTGGATGGCTTCTTTTGAGATCTCTCATAATTTCAGTGGTTCTCAGTAATCTAAGTCCATGAGTGTCCAGTTTGTTTTGTTTCCTTCTATAGAGATAGTGTCATAAACTTTGCTTCCTCTTTTACTCTCAAGTTTTTTTTCTTTCCCTTCTTTACTTTCTCCTACCCACCTTTTCCCTTTCCTTTTGCATATTTTCTTCTTATTTCACAAAGCTTATGTATATAAGGGTGGGGGGTCATAGGGAGGGCAAAGGAAAGGGGAAAAATTAGAATCAAATGTGTACAGGTACACATTCTCAATGTCAAATGTAATCATAATGTATGTATAAAATGTACCAATAAAATCAATTATTAAAAAATAAAATGAAAATGTTTATCAGGAAGAAGATACAAAAAGAAATAGTGCCATGGATGTGTTTTGTGTATCAGACACTGAGTTTCTGTTGAGTGAATTGATACATTTCTCAGTCTTCCTCTAAAAAATGCTGAACATTATTTACTTTCTCCTTTGATGCACTCTTTTTTTTTAAGGTTTTTGGAGACAGGGTCTTGCTTTGTGGTTCAGGCTGGCCCTGAGCTCAGCCTCAAACTCACATCACAGCAATCCTCCTGCCTCTGCCTCCTGAGTGCTGGGATTACAAGCATGAGCCACCACGCCTGGCACTGTGGTATGTGGTACTGGTTGCTGCTGGGCGTGAGTCTCCATGCCCAGTATGGTATGTGGTTACCGGGGATTGAACCTTGGTCCTTGCGCTTGCAAGACAGGTGCCGGAACCGCTGAGCAATATCCTGGTCCCGATGCACTCTTAATTTTATGACTGACTTTACAATATCCTCTCTTTTAAAAAAATTATAATTATAATGCATATGTATATACATAATTGCATATGTATAATTGCATGTTTAAGATAGATACATTGTAGAGTATAAATCAGACTAACATATTTATCATATTACTTAATTTTTCTAGAGTACCTAAAATCTTCTCTTTTAGCAATTTTGAAATGTATATTATTTACTATGATCTTCTGTTGTGCAATACGTACCTAAAATTTAATCCTGTTTTCTAATTAAAATGTTGTACTCTTTGAGCAACATTTCTCTTTTTTTGATCCCCTTCCCAGCCTACTGAGGTAACCTCCATTCTAGTGTAAGTGCACATGCAGATCACAATATAAGTGAAATCACACAGTATTTATTCTTCTGTCCCTGAGTTTTTCACTTAGCATCCTCCAGGTTCAGCCATGTGTCACAAAGGACACAATTTCCTTCTTTTAAAAGCTATGTGAGATTCCACTGTATGTATGTTGCATATTTTCTTTATCGTGGACTTTTAGTTTTTTTTAAATTGAAATCTTTATTGGTACATTACTTGTACACATCATGATTATATTCAACAATGAGAATTTGTACCAGTATATGACACAATTTAATTCTCATTTTTCCCATACCTCTACCCACCCTACCACCCCCACCCCTATATACATAATATTTGTTTCCTTTCTTTTTTATTATAATCTCATTATTTTTCCCCTCGTTATTTACCCCTTCACCCCATTTCACTTTGAGTATTTTCTATTTGAGAATATATAACATACATTCTAGAACTAATTTACATCTTTATTTTCCCATACCAGAGAAAAGATATGATATTTATACATCTGTGACCTATTTATTTCACTTATGAGGATGTCCTGAAGGTACATCCATTTGAGCATAAATAATTCAATCTTATCATTTTTTATGGCAGAGTAATATTCCATTCTGAAGAAGAACTACAATTTTTTTTATACAGTCTCCAGTTGATGGATATTTTGGTTGTTTCCAAGATTTAGCTATCACAAACTAAGCTGCTATAAATATGGGTGCACATATGAGTCTTCCTCAAAAAAGTACAATTAGAGGTGCCATTTGACCCTGCTATTCATCTGCTGGGTAAATACACAAAAGAATTAAAAGGACTTTTAGGGTTTTTTTTTTAATATATGAAAAGTGCTGAAATGAACAGAAAAGGTAGATTACTCTTGGTTTTCTGTTTTGTTAATTTTGATGGCTTCTACTTAATATAATGCCTAAATATTAGGGTCCTTGTGGCTCAATGCTAGACTTATCTACTTATTTCTAGTCTCATAGAATACTTATGTTTCTCCATGTGACTCAAATCTTCAAGCCCTGCCCATCCTATAACCATTCATCTGACTTTCTCAGCTGTAAAGGATACAGGTATCTCAAATTTAACATGCCCTGATTATTTTTAAAATTCAAATCTTTATTGGTACATTATTTATACACATCATGATTGTGCTCAACATTGAGAATTTATACCAATGTATGGCACAACTTCTCATTTTTTCCCATTCCCCTACAACCACCTGCCCCCTATATACATAAGCTTTGTTTCCTTTTTTTTTAATTAACATCACATTATTTTCCCCTCATTACTTGCCCCTAACATTCCCTGATTTTAACCCTTAAACTTTCCCCTGGAGCTATTTACCTTTTGCTTTTGTCCATTCCGCTCATGGAGTTTTCTCTTGTGCAGTTGCTCATGTTAGGGATGAGGATTTGTCTTGGGAACCTTTTTCTTCCCATTTCCCATGTTACCTGCCATGAAGCAGTCGTCCCACGGTGAAGTATTCTGTAACTTTAAGCCATCAACTTGTCTTGACCCTTCTTGATGCTGACAATGGTCCAGCCTCTTCCCAGTCCAAGGCAGATGTCATCATTTTCTGATCAGTCTCCTGGTTCCCTGCCTGGCCTCTCTCCAGTCAGACTCTGAATTATGATGAGTGATGGTTCAGTGATTTTTTTTGACTCGCTAAATTGATAAACCAGAAACTTTTTTGCTTTACTTGAGAAAAATAATTGTCAAGAAAAAATAAAACATTTAACTATATATAATTTGCTTAGTCAAATTTATTTTTCAAATTAATAACTTTGAAGCCAATAAAAGCTAATGATGTATCCTTTCTTAATTTTATGTTTAAATTTTTTATTAGTACTTGCTTGCAATATATAATCATTACATTCTTTGTGTGGAGTTGGCGCATGTACATAATACATCTTGATTTTATTTTTCTTAAGAGATGGGAGGAGATGGGAAAGGTGGAGAGGGGAAGGGGATTTATCCCTTTTTATTACTTTAAAATATATATATTTTTAGTGGTTGGACTTATTAATTCTAAATCATATATGATTTCCATAGAAGTAATTTTGAAAGACCAGTTTAATTAAGATATTTTTTCATATCAGTTATATATTCTAATTGCACAGATACATGTAAAATGGAAGGGGGTGATTTTCTGGGAAAGGTAGTAATTCAAGAAAAACTAGCAGTTAGTAGGGATTCACCATTGGGTGGGGACCACCTGGCTGCGAAGAACGTTTTGTCCTGGAGATGAGCAGAGAAACCGATCTGTGAAGCCCCTGAGAGTTCTGCGTGTGGTCAGTTACACTGGCATTGTCATAAGCACAGTTACACCATCCCGTGGGAAATGACTCTCACTGCTTCAGAGTTTAGAGCATGAGGCAGGTTGTAGGTGCTTAAGGCCACAAGCCAAAGCTCTGGCTCATTCTCCTCTCCTGAAACAGCGTCGCTGCCATCTAACTCCACTTCCAAAGATTCTTCGTCTGCTCTCTTCTCCCTTGCTTGATCATTCATCCTGCTTGAGAGGTTTTCTGGTTGGCCACAGACTGATACAGTGACAGGCAGGCAGATCCGAGTGAGAAAAGTTAATGCCTCTCTTGGGATATTTCTCTCGGTGGCAGGGAAATACGAAGCTAAATCACCGTGCTTACCCATGAAGGTTTAGGTTAAGCCTTCTTCTAGATTTTTAGGACTTGCATTAGGAAAGCTCTTATTTCATAGTTTGCAGTGGAGGATGCAGTAAGATAGAGAGAGGGGGAGAATCTAGCCCAGGGTGTCATAGGGGTAGATTTGTATAGAGGTAATTTAAATCCTGTCAGTCTTTTCCATAAAATCCTTCCAATATTTTCCCATTGTAGCTAAGCTCAGTTCCAGAGAGCTGATGAAACACACGAGGCTGCAACTGCTGCCTCCCTCTCAGCCACTGTTCAGTATTCTTTGATTTTGTTCTGACCACGCTGATGAGTTCCCGTCTTGAAGACAGAGCTTTCTGACAGCAGGAGTCACATCGCAATGTCCCCCATCTCAGGAATCTGTACCCCGAATTCTGACAATGCCAAGCTTTCAGGCTCTCCTCATCCAGGCCCTTATCCGAGTTTTATCCATCTCTGTCCCACTACAAATTGTTATTTTAAAAATGCTTTTTTTTCTTTTTTATTGAAATCTTTATTGGTACATTACAGATACAGATCATGATTGCATTCAACAATGAGAATTTGTACCAGTATATGACACAACTTAATTCTCATTTTTTCCCATAGCCCTACCCACCCAACCACCCTCATCCTCTATATACATAAACTTTGTTTCCTTTTTTTTGTTGTAATCTCATTACTTTCCCCCCTTCACTCCATTATGCTTTGAAGGTTTTCTATTTCACAATATATAACATACATTCTATAACTCATTTACATCTTTATTTTCTCATAC